>OZ020519.1:140027-155843 GCA_963971425.1 Bryoerythrophyllum caledonicum | reverse complement strand
CAGCAACGTCAATGTCTTCTACTGTTAATGCCATAGAGGTGGTGTTTTGGAAGCAATATAAGCCGTTGTTTTTATCTCTGTTGCCTTTTGCAATGACTTGATGGTTCTTGAAAATCCAACAATGAGCACTATCAAAGGTGACGATATATCCGGAGTCTGCAATTGAACCAACTGATAGAAGATTTTTCTTCATACTCGGGACGTAACGAACATTGTTCAATTTTATTTCACCTGCATTGGTGTGAATAGTGGAGGTGCCGGTTCCCTCAACTGAATGAGATTCACCTCCTCCTGTTTTTACCACATGGTTGTAACTAGAAGAGCTAGGTGGATGATCAAGTTTGTCAATATCTGATGCTACGTGGGCAGTTGCGCCACTATCAACATACCATGGATTGTGATCCATCTGATAATAGGGATCATAGTAGTAGCTTGGATCATAGAAACTGGAATCATACTCATCAAGCATTTCTGCAGAATTAGCATAATCAGTACCTTGTTGGTTGTGTGGTGAGTGTCGGCAGTTGCGCATGATGTGTCCTGGTTGGCCGCAGCCATAACAAGTTGGCAGTGGTTGTTGATTTAAATGAGCACCTGTCGGTGTTGACATGAATGGAGGTCTGAACTGGTATCCGTGTGTTCTTGGTCCGAACTGATTTCCACGTCCTGCTGGTTCGAATTGATGTCCACGTCCTGCTTGTTCGAATTGATGTCCACGTCCTGCTGGTTGATAACCGTGTGCCCCTGGGTGATACCCTCGTGTTCCTGGGTGATACCCTCGTGTCCACAGTGGTGGTCGAAGACCTAACGGCGCCCTTCCTTGACTCCATCTGCCGCGGGCTCGTCCTGGTTGTCCTCGCCAGTAGGTGGCGGCGAGTGCTTCATCGTCGCCATGAAGTTGATCTTGGTGGCTCCGTCGTGTCTGCTCCGCCCTAAGTTTAGTGCACAGCCTCTCAAAAGTGAGTGTCGTTTCTGTGTTCGACAAGTTCTGTACTGTGCTATCATACGAGCGCGGCAATCCGTTAAGTATGATCTGATTCAGATGCGCGTCGTCCATTGTCTGGCCCATGTTGATCAAGCGGTTGCGTAGTTCTCTGGCTTTCTTTATGTACTCGTCTACGGATCCGCCTTCTGTCATCTTGAGTGTTGCAATCTGGCCCATCAGGTTTAGCACCTGGGTCTTGTCACCTGCTGAATATTGCTCCTTCAACGCTGCCCACACCTTCGCTGGATCTGTGAGTTCTACAATGGTGTCAACAAGATTGTCAGCAACAGACATCGAAATTACTCTACAAGCTAGATCTTTCCTTCTCCAGAACTGTACTTCAGTCAGATCTTCACGATCAATCGTGACAGGGAAGCTTGCTGGATTTGTCTCTTCTTTGGTGATGGTCCACATCCTCTCACCTCTGAGAATGATCTGCATCTTGCGACTCCAGATGTAGTAGTTCTCATCGCCTAGTAACTTGTCTCCTTCCTTCATAACAAATGTTTCTGCCATCCTTCTCTCTGGGAATACCAATTGCGATACTTCTCTCAGTTCCTCTGGATCTGCTTGCAGCTCAAGCTGCACTATAATCTCCTTGCCCTCTCCAAGTTGTACCTCACTTAGTTTCGGTGGCATTGCCGTCCGTTCCCCTCTGTCTCAATCTCTCCAAGTTACACCTCACTCAGTTTCGGTGGCATTGCCGTCCGTTCCCCTCTCTCCCAATCTCTAGGTTAGATCTGAAAACCTAAGCGCTCTGATACCATGTAGAAACTAAGACTAAAAACTAAGCTCTGGAGCTGTGCAAGTGCACACTACTTACAAGGACACGAAGGTGTCAATATATACAGAAGCTGTCAATGTTGACGTGCATGACGAATGAGAACAATGTAGGATGAATGAGCCAAGTGCTGACACGTGGCAGATGTCGAGAGCAGATGAATGTCAACAATTAATGCTCTTCTAAAGTTGACTGCACCGCAGTTCACCTAAGAAACCTCTACGCGCGACAAGAATTCGAGTAATTCAAGCAATTTGCCACATTACGAACCTGGCCGTACACAAGAACTTCTCCGTTGATTGCATTTATCGCATCTGCATAGCTCCGTTGCACACGTTCAGCCATTAATCTCAAACTAAAGTTCCACTTCCAACATTTCCTATTCAGCCACAAAAGCATCAACTGTCCATAGCTTCGGCATACATCACTGCCTCTTCCACAAAAAAATCGAGGAGCAACTTCTGCTCACCTCTTACGGTTGGCAGTGCCACAAAGTCAAACACGTCCGCCTGAACCGACTCCTTGTAGAATATCCTATCAAACGTAGAGCTACTTTCCTCTTGATCCTTCTTGTCCTGCAGCCATGAAAACGAAAATTCACTTACTCACAGGCATGTCGTAGATTTTTTCCTCGCATTCAACAGGTTCCTTGTTGAGACTTACTTGTGAGAAATCGTTTGTGACAATTAATTTCGAGAGATTGTTATGAAACAGGCAATGAAGCCGCATGCACCTCAAACAGCACTCACGCGTCGACGAAGCGCCGGATGCAAGGAGCGCCGGATGCAAGCTGCGCATGCCGAGCATTCATTGGCCGAAAGCGCACGCACACCGTCACATTCGACATGGCGACGCGATCACCTCCTCCTCGCTTGCCGCAGACTGCTCGCGATCCGCAGCTCGTCGTCCTGCTTCACAGCTGCATGAAGCCCCCTCCATCGCCACTCTTCACTCTCTTTCTCTCCCCGTCAACTCGAGCGAACGAACATGCGATGGACGAACGAGATTCACACAACGCCAGCGTTACTAGCTGCTCCATGAACGAAAAGTGACACGTCAGCTTTTCTTTTACCCGCCATTGCCACTCTTCACGCTCTCTCTGTCCCTGTCAGCTCAAACGAATCAAACATGCGATGGACAAATGTGAACCTCAAAACCAATGAAAAAAGCAACATCATGAAAAGTGACAGCTTTTCATTCAGAGACTTGGATGATGTTTTGCATGTCTACTACCTTCATAGACTCTTTGTTTGTCTAGTTGTTAGTCAAATTTAGACCTTATTTCCTCATTATTAAGTTTTGAAGATATTCTATACTTGAAGATGACAAGATTCCATTTCTCTTTAATTTTTAATCCTTAAACATTAGTTGGGAAAATATATATAGGCATGTACTTTACTATGTTGATTACAAGCAATGTATCAAAGTTCACTATATACATGTATGGTCATATTTCAACATTTGTGACATTTAAGGATTAATGTTGATTAGGTTGAAACAAAGACCTCAACATTCTCATAAAATTTCTCATCATCTAGAAATCGTAATTTTGTAATTAAACAACCACATTATAAAATTTAACTTTTTCCAAAATTCATGAACTATATCATACTAAAATCACATCAAGATACTAGTTCTAATTGGGTAACCCTTTAATGCCCAAGGAGCCTTGGTATGGTTGTTATTTACACATTTTGCAACCTTTATGACGCTTGTTGATTTGGGAAATTGAACATTTGGAGATTGGCTTTTGGCGCTTGGAGAAGTGAAGCTCAATATTGCTTATGAAAAATTATGTTTGTTGTCAACAATATAAGTTTGACTTTAGCAGACCATGAAGAGCCTTAATTATACAATCTACCCTAAAATTGCAAGTGCATCTCATTCTCTTTATTAGCTTTCTAATGGTATTTTAGTGTAATTGATGTATTATGAGTTGTGTTCCTAGCTTTTTCAAAAGTTTTATATCTCCAAATCATGATCCAATTGTTGAAAAATGTTCATGTAATGCGTGCACAAATTTGATCTTTGTATCTCAAAGCTTTGTTCTAGATGGATTTCATGGAAACTAAGATTTAGCACCTCAATTGACCCATTTATCCTGAGCGATAAAAGATTGATAGGCCTTCCCTTTCTCTTGCAATATGTACAATGTACATGGACACATGATCCAAAAGTTTTTGTCTTGAAATTCTTATCCCTCGATAGGGTGAATGTTGGTCTGTGTATGATGAAACTCTAGATCATTTGAATATGGTACAGCCATCACCACTGATCATCATTTGCCTTTTTCAAGATTTCTCACATCAAAAGCACTCTGACCTAACAATTTACAACAAGGTAAAGCTTTTTAACGTCAAAATACCTTAAACCGACACTTTAGTGATTCTGTGTTTCAAAAGTTGAGATTTAATTGCAAAAAAAATATGCTTGGGTAGAGAAATAAGGTTCTGATTTGTGAGAGAATTTTTTTTTGAAAACAACGTTGTAGATTGTGAGAAAAAAGAAAGAAAGTGGGTTTCCTCCAATCAACCCTAAAGCGACCAGGTTTAGTGACAAAACCAAACCTTAAAAGCACATTAAACCGTCACCTCTATCCCACCAAACTGCCAGCTCCATCCAGCTCCATCCTTGCATTCATTGGTGGGCTTGGAATAGACTTGGAATATTTCTGACAGAAATTATGACAAAAAAGAGAGGAAGAAATCCGGTTCTGACGAGGTCTGCAGGGTCGCTTCAGGGTTGAGTGTCGGTTTAAGGTATTTTGACGTTACAATGGTTTGGGGTCTTGGTTTCAACTCTAAACCCTAAATCCTATACTGTGTTTGGGTTTATGATATTCATATCATGTCTTGAGTCAAAATTGACCACGTGAAATGCCACCTGGCATGTAGTCATTTCTCCATTTTTTAACCTTTTTATTTTTTACCACTCCACATTGTACTCAATTGGACATGGTTTTAAATAACACAGAATTCTGCAAGCAGTCTAGCACAGTTACTAACTACTTCAAACAACAAACAGCCAAGGCATAATGAACGGTGCATGTGACATATTAACAGGACCACTTTTCTATGTATAATATGTTGGCCTGTTGTCCCAAACATGGCAAAGGGAATCCTAGGTATATGTAGGATCATTTATATGTTCACATTTTTGCTCTTATAAATTTAGCAAGATATACAATTTTGTACCAATATTTTGCAAGATATCTTAAAGGTATGTGGGAAACCATATATATGATCACATACTTACCCCGTAGAATTTGAAGAATGTAGTATATTTAGCATAGTATACAACTTTAAATCAACCCCTAAATTTACTTGACAATTTCACATCAAAAACACTTAAAACACCTTGTCTAAGATATGACGTTGCAAGACTGATGGATACAAATTTTACTATTCCCAACCATAGGATCTTCAAGTTAATACTACAAGGTGACTCTCAAAAAATTTCAAAAACTTTGAACACACGGATTGTAAGATACATGCATTTGAAAAGTGTAGTGTGGTCTTTTTCTTCCCCGTACGGACACGGTTAGCGTACTTTGACTCAAGATATTGGCATACATTTACACTAAACATTGCAAATTTTTTATAGATTTATGTTCTACCTTGTGTTAGGTCATTGAATGCATAAAATCACAAGTTATGGAGGTGTTTAGGATAAGAAAAAAAAACTTGCAATATTAAGGCAAATAGGAAGTAGCTTTTTACTTAGGAATGAAATTTTACTTTGTAAATGAAAAAAATCGTTGGATCTAAAATCCAAAAAATGGATATAATTATCATGTCTTCTTCTATCAATAGAAAAAAATTGAAACAAAATAAAAGCCTTAATTTCTATGAGACTTTGGATAAAAACAATGGAAGATGCTAAGATTTCTCCTACATTGCTACCCACCACAAAAAGTACACTATTCAGCTCTACAGTGGTACTATTTAGGCTCTACAACACCCTGTCTACCCTGTCCGGAGTCCCCATTTTTAACTTCAAACCTTAATAACTTTAATTTATTGTGTCCATTTTCAAAGGTTTTTTCCTTGCGAAGCTACAACTTAGACACATCTACCATAAAAGTTTTCAGAAAATCATGATTGACACCAACATAAGCTATCCAATATCACAAGAAACCCCCAACAAGATTTTTTGCATTTAGAGGTTAAGATTCTTCAACTAATTTCTTTTGAGATATATTTTCTCTACATGCATCTATAGTGGAAATGGAGCAATGTCGCAACTTTCCATTTTTTGTGTCCCTATCATCTTTCCAATCCACCCATCCTTGTCTGCATTGCTATTTGAAAATATAACCATCAGATCTCTTCTTAACTTCTATAAGAATTTTTTGGCAAAATATTTGTGAGTTTTGACTGAATGTATTTTGAAAGTAATTGTGGTCAATTCCTAAAGGATTGTCCCTATGGGGGACAATTAGGAATTTGGGCATGTACCTAAAATTTAGCAAAAAATTCTTTTTTTGTTAAAAGAATTTTTACTAGATTTTCTTTGATGAGAACTCCATGGAGTTATTCTTATTATGATTCTTGGATTCATGGTTTAAATGTTAGTACCACTTAAAGTTAAAATGAAGATCCGGGTAGTTCCAAATTTTTTGCTAGAAGTGTTTACGGACATTGAGATTGTTTATACAAACAATTACAAAACAACTCTCTTCTTTGTAGGAGTTAGTACCTACAATTTACCATGCTATCACCAACACCAATCATCTTCATCCAGGCCAATACCTTTCTAAATGTATCTACTAGATTAACCTATCAATGTTGTATCCTAGCCATTACAAGGCTGTGGAATCGAAGACTAAAAAGCAGATGCTCAACAAGTATTGAACCTCAACGCCATGCATCATCCAACATCCACTATTAGGGCAACACTTTTCACACGAAATCTCCACTAATCACAAGAAACACTCTCAAACAAATTACACATTAACATACAACAAAGAAAACAAAGTGAAACAGAACGCCATAAGAAAAAACAATATGTCAAAACACGCCAATAGACCTTGTACCAAAGAAGAAACCTCTCAGAATTCTCAAACTTCAAATTTAAAAACACAAATACAAAGCTCTCCTCGACGAGCGCACCATAACATCACTCCAATATTCTACCTCGAGGCCTCACAAAAACTCTGCAACCTTACAGCATTGCCATAGTTATCAATACAGAGAGGAATGATTGCAGGTCTTTTAACGGGAATGGAGTGGCATTGATGAAACAAAGTCATGAACAGACAAATGAAGAACAAATTAAGCGCACTTTCCACGAGAACCTGAAGCGCAAAACCACATCAAGAGAGCACCAAATTTAGAATGGAAGCATGCGCCAGAGAGCGCGTGGATTGGGCTCCCAATACTGCCGAGAATCAGTTGCTGCCGAGCCGCGGAGAGCTCCGCACTACAAGTGACAATGACGAGCAAGGGAGCAGATCGTTGTGTTTGGACTGTGTTGCCAACGTTGCTGCAACAAAATCTATTGTTATCCACCCGAAGTGTACATTTTGGGCTGATTAAGTCTACAAAAACTATGGAACGTGTTGAGATTGACGCTTCTTCTTAGTGTCTATGTTTGTGAATATGATTTCTAGACATGTACCGTTGGTGTACATTTTAAATTAAGAAAAGATTTTAAAAATATGAATTGTGTTACAATGGAGGCGTGATTTGAGGTTTCTGATTTAGCAACAACCATCTTTATGTACAGTGGTTGTACATTTCAAACCTGGAAATCTTGCAAACATGTTCATGGTATCGGCTGCAACTAAATAGTTGCAATTGTATTTGTATAAATCACTTTTCCCTATGTCAGATTAAGGAAAGAGTGGACCTGAGATTGTAAGAGAATATTGTAAGGATGTTCAAACTGGTTTCAACTTGATGTGCACATCTAATTTAATGCAGAAATTCTATATAATGTGTAAATTCTGTGATAGTTTATAATTCATTCTTTTTCATCATTTGTTATTTATGTAGTTATGACTATGTTATGTTCGTCAATCTTGCGTGGTTACCACTTTGATGGCACCAGCCGTCAATTTTTTGAGGATTGTCATTTCAAGGTTTCCATCATGAATGCCACGTAGAGCTTTTCTTGGACGTATACGAGTGCAAATCCTAGGTCTAGAGTCCCAAGAAGCTGTTAACCCCTAAAGTCGAAATCGACCAGAATGTGGTCGATCTGACTCTGGTCAGGCTCTCAGTTACTAAATTTAGATCGTACGAAGTTATTACCGTTGCAGATTGTAGAGTTTTCCCAGACCTTTAAAATGACACCATTCATGCTTCAAAATTCCTCATACTTTAGGAGATATTCACGGTCAAAGTTTGAAAACACTGTTAGGGCATGCTGAAATCTGCCCAGAACTGCGGTATATGCTCAATTATTCTCAAAATCTGCCCAAAATCAATTAGATCGCAGTAACTTCAAAAATTCACCAAAAATTGAGATTTTATTTTTTTTCAAATTTTGTTTTTCGTACATGTAAAAGACGTAGTAAAGCATGATCTCACCGTTTGGATTTTCAATCGGATAATTTTTTACATGCCTTTTTAATTGTTGAAAATGGGCATTTGTATTTGTATTTCAGCATACCTCCATGTGAAAAATGAAGCATTTCTTTAGGTTTTATAGGTCCTATGAGGGTAAAAATTATATGGACATATTCCTTACTCACATAGAAACAAGAATTTGAAGAGCCTCATGTCAAATTTCCTTTCAAAATTGGTTTTTTTGGCCCCCAAAACATTAGTTTTCCATTCTATAGCAAGGAAAAAATCTTTTTTTTCAACTTTGAACATTATGATCTCCCAAATGGAGAGGAATTTGAATCTAAGATTCGGTATGCATGTACATGTACAAGTTAGGTACTAGATCTTACGGTTACATACTCGAAAATTTGTCAAAAGTTAAAAATTTTCACCTTGCATTGAAAGAGGGCAGTTTTGAGGGTTTTTGGCAGTTTTGAGGGCTTTCGACTTTAGGGGTTAATTGAGCAAATGCACCACCAGGCGCCTCACAAGTTATGGGTGCTGATGACAAGTACCTCTTGCAAGATGTTCCAATTCTAAAAAACTTTGGGCAGGTTAGTTAATGAGAGTGTAAAATTCACATTTCGGACTCACTTCCATGTTCTATTTCATTTGAAGAATGAAACAATGTAAAAAACAAGTTGCTTCTTACATGATTGCATGCATCATGGCAAGTCTTAGATTTTGTGTTACGGAAAGTACAGCGTGGCATGAACTTACTTTTGGTAATACACATATTACCAAGGGGGAAGTAGCAACATCCAAAATTAAAGTTGACTCAAAGGTATAATATATGCAATTTGTAATTTGATAGATCTTTGTCATTGAGGTTAGAGTAACCATTGAAGGAAAGCAATAAATTTGTTTTGTTGACAGGTTGCTATACGTCATCATGTATATTGCGGTTATACAGTCAATTGAATTGATTTAGCTATGTAGTATCAAGTTCTTCAAGCATGGGAATCCCATATGTCACCCGGTTCTGAGTCTCCGTAATTGCGTATCTTGGTCCGGAATTAAAATAGTGTTTTAATTACAGCAGGGATTTTGGAAAATCTGTCAAGGAAGGTTATCAAGCTGCATGTACAGTACCTTGCAAATGAGTTACGTTTATTGTATCCACAGGGCAGTAAACAGACATGGAGTTGTAATTTCGAATTGGCATTACAGATTCGATTTTGGGCCAAATCATGTATGGAAAATTGCATTGGAAAGGTAATGAAGTGGACTTTACTGCAAGAAGAAAATTTTACAACAAACTTGCAAAATCATACAACAATAAAGTATCTTAGAATATACTACCTACCATCTTATGCTACCACCTTTAGCATCAATTACAGCCTTCATACGTTTAGGCATGCTAGCAATGAGGATCTCAATTATTTCCTAAGAGATGCCTTCCCATGCCCGTTCAATGGATTCAATCATTTCTTCTTGGTTTTTTTGGTATCGGCCCATTTTGTACACAGTCCTTTACAATCATCCATAGGTTTTCTATAGGGTTCAAGTCCGGCAAGTTTGCCGGCCACTTCAGCTTCTTAATGTGATGCGTCACTCTCCAACTTTCAGCGTATTTACTACGATGCACTGGAGCGCCGTCTTCCATGAGGATAAGATTCTCACGCTCATCATGCATGAAATAAAAACCACTTAAGCGACCTTCATATACAATATTCACAAAATCTTCACTTGTGTGTTTGTGAAGTGGCAGAACAGTAATAGGGCACTTATCAAAGCCACTAAAGGCACCCCAAATCATGACATAAGTGCGGCCCGACTTGAATGTGGGGGCTATGCAATCCATTGAGTAGCGTTCATACGCTCGACGCCAAACCTTGACTTGTCGGGACCTCTTTCCAATTTCAAAAGAAGACTCGTCTGTCCACATAATGTTGCGCCAATCTGATAGAGTCCATCTCTTGTGTGCCTTTGCAAATGCTAGCCTATCTGCTTTGTGTTTCTCGCTCAAATATGGCTTCCTCACTGCAAATTGCCAAAACCCAATTTGTTGATATACGTTGACAATGTGCGCTTGCAGACCTTGACCCTCATCTGCTCAATGATATCTCCACGAGATAAGTGACGATTTTGGGTGAAAATGCGCGCAAGGTCCCTCTTATCACGAATTGAAAGCTTTTGAGCCCTTCCACAGGGCTTACATGCTACCAGTGTACCACGCTCACAGTAGTTCTTCCAGATAGTGAAGACAGTTGACTGACTCATTTCCAGTTCCTTCGCAATACTATAAGTTGACATTCCAGCACTCCGCATTCCCACGATGACCCCTCTTTCTTCCTCACTCAAAGTCCTTGTCTTCATCTCTCTCAAATGGAACCAATACACAACAACATGCACAACTTTGTACAGACCATATACCCAATAATTTCGACCTCCACCAACACTCAGTTTTGCTACAAACACTCTAGCACTCAAATCCACTATGATTCTTAGAACCCAAGGATCCATTTTGTAGTTGCAAGTCAGAAAAAATCTTTGTTGTGATGGCGTGTTCGCAGTTAACATTGTTGCAAGCATTCCAATTGTAGTGACAGCAAGTTCAAGCTGTCTCTTAAAAATCCCGAATTTGTAGCTGTTGACATTTTGGTACGTCCTAAATTTAGCAACTGGTGAGTCACAACTATGATTTTCATGTATCCACTAAGTTACGTAGCCAGGTGTTTGAAATTCTTGCCAAGATCTCATTCCGAAGTGACACCACTATAGAAGACGTGTTCTGATAGTTCAAGAAATAAACGTAACTCATTTGCAAGGTACTGTACATAGCACCAAAGTTGCTCGCATGACAATGGCAGGTTAGTTGTTGGGATGATCATTCACAGCTGACATTGAGAGTTGAAATTTCACTTGTCTATGACAACACACATCTTTGGTTTATTGCTTCATTTCTAACTAGTGATTGATTGCATTGGGCACTTTCAACCATAATCGACTTTGACTTTGCAAAAACCGTGAAAACAGTTAAATGGGAGTACAATGCCCATCCCCTGTACGGAAAAGGCTCAGCAGAAGACTGTCAATTGGCTTCAAAAAGTTGGCTGGCAATCATGCTTATATTTGAATCACAGTGGGAAATTTACATGGGCGGTGGTTTATCCACAAGTCTGTTCAACACCATCTCTGAACCCAAAATATGAGTCACATTTGGTTTTAGAATAATTTATTAAAATTTTGTGAGTTATTGGTATTATTAGTGTTAGATGTGTCATGTTAGTAGTTAAAGTCCTTAAAGTATTTTAGTAAAATTGCAAAAGTAAGAAATGGCAATTTGAAATAGATTAAAACTTATGCATTTGGACTTGGATTTGGATATGTAGGTAGTCAATATTTAGGCAAAAATTAGGAGCAGAAACTTTGGAAAATCATACTGTGGTGACCTTAGCTTTGTTTGCTGTTGTTATTTTTTTCTAGATGCAAACTTAAGTCTAGTAGTTTAATGAATTTGTGGATTAAATTTTGCAATTGTATTTAATTTTTTATGAATTTCTGAGTACAAGAAGGTCTGCGGATGTGATTGAACAAGGGCAAAACAAGTATTTCAAGTTTGAAGTTATATGTCTTTGTGGGTTTTCTTTGATTTGAGTGAGATCTGGTGGTTCACAAGAAAGTTGAATCTAGTTTTAATGAAACTAAAAAAATGAATTCTTGGATTATTGATCAATTTTTAGTGGATTGTTAAGCAACCGGGGGTCTGCTGCCCCTATAAACTTGAAGGGTGACGTTGAATTTTTTTAATCTTATTATCTACATGGTTTTTTTTTAGTGCAATTTGTTGGGTTATGTGCACACTAAAGTCTAGTTTTAAGGAACTAATTTACCAACAACTTTGTAGGTATGATAAATTTTTGTGAAATTTTGAAGTGACAAGAAGTGCTGGCACCTTCAATTGACATTGGTGACGATTTTTCTTGTGAACTCTTAATCCTAAACCTCTTACCTTTGTAACTCATACTATTAACTTTTTCCTAGTTATTCTGCTTTATCTTTTTGGCTATTTACGTTTTACTCATTCATTTACTTTTACATTTTTATTATTATTTACTTTTCACGTGTCCGTTTACCTTTACCTTTTTATCATTTACTCTCAAATTTACTTTTTACCTTCTACTATTTACTTCTTATATTTTATTATTTAATTTTCATTCTTCCATTTACATTTAATTTTTTACTATTCATCCTTTATTTTACTTTTCATCTTAATTAAAAAAAAAATCTTTTTACTTTTATCTCAAATTTGTGTTGTGTGTTTGAACTGTGAGTGACAAATCTCCCCTCACTACTAAATGCAATCCAGGGGTGGTGAATTATCGCTCACATAATCAAGCAAAATTTCACAATTTATGTTTTGAAATATAAAACATTTATATTTTATATAACATATAAAATATAAATTTATGTTTTATTATGTTATTGGTTTTGGTTTTGAAATACATTTATGTTTGACTGGTTTGTAAATCCATATAACATCCATACCGAATTACCTGAATTGTTCTGTTCTTGTGTTGGTCTTATTCATATCATTTTATATTTTTGTACATGTCAGAATTGAACACGCTAAATTGAGTGGGGTGATCATTGTATGAAATTTAAAGATACAACTTAATGCTGCAAGAAAAACTAGGGCGGCAGCTTTCTTTAAAAGTGGTTCTGGATTTGCTTTGGTCTTTGTTAGGATGTAATTCCTTGTCCGGTGGGCATGGTCTTAGCAATGGAACGAACAGACACTTCTTCTTCTTCTTCTTCTTCTTCTTCTTCTTCTTCTTCTTCTTCTTCTTCTTCTTCTTCTTCTTCTTCTTCTTCTTCTTCTTCTTCTTCTTCTTCTTCTTCTTCTTCTTCTTCTTCTTCTTCTTCTTCTTCTTCTTCTTCTTCTTCTTCTTCTTCTTCTTCTTCTTCTTCTTCTTCTTCTTCTTCTTCTTCTTCTTCTTCTTCTTCTTCTTCTTAATACTTTGATGTTGATTGTATCCGGATTGTTCTTTAGCTTTATCCATACTATTCAATGTGGTCGTGATCTTCGCCAGGTGCAATACAATAGAGTTTTCCTGAAAGTCGAAATTTCCCAAGGTGGCAGCCCGGTGTCAGGCAAAAAGAGAGGGTGCAACACCATGTGCGGGCCTTGTGTCTTTTTCTAATCACAAACTCGGTATGCAATCTATAAGTGGAAATTTTTGCAAGGTGAAAAATCTCACCTTGCGTATTTCCCGGACCATTGGCTGGCATTCCTTCAATAGTTCTACAGTCTCCTCAAGCTCCACCTTGCTCCTTCAATAGTACTACACCTATCCTCAAGCCTAGGCCCCACATGCATATGTGCATGATTTGCTATTCACTATTCACTATTCACCATTCACTATTGCACTCTAAATTCAACCGGACATCCCGTGATCCACTCAATCTTTTTGGTTCCTCAATTTTGGCACTCCACATTCAGGGCAACTAGTAAAATTCAGGATATAGGATCTAACTATGGGTCTCCATGCCTAGTACTTTCAGGAAAACTCTAATGTATCCATTGGGTTCTTTGGTGAAGTTGCACTTATAGCTAGTGGTGGTAAACAAGGGTTGTTCCTCCTCAAAGATACATATGAGGATGATGCTTTGATAAACCTTGCAACAGTTAACAAAGATGAGTGGTTCTTTAGATAAAAATCCTTTGGTTATAATTTGTGGCTGATTTACTCTCCCTACTATCTTTTCTATCTAAATCATTGTTAGTACAAGCAAGGAAGTCATTCATTGAGAGGTAGAATATAATGGAAGCTGTGCCACATGTAGGAATTGTCCAATATTAGCTAGTTTTCGACATAGTACGTATGGAGTACACTCTGCCATACACTCTGGAAATTACTCTCTGGACATACAATATGATTACAAAAACTTTGACCTAACAGTTTACTTTGTGAGTTCATTTTACTTTCAAGTAAGCCACTGAACATCTCTTGCCACTTTTACAGATAGCATTCCACTACATGGATAATTTGTTTCAACTTTGTTCCATGGGATGGGAAGGTTGTGAAATCTCTGCATCTATACGTCACATGCTGTTTGATCAATCTATCAGCTTCCTACATCTTCACTAAGCATGCTCACTCACACCTTAGCTACATTCACAATCTCTGATACAAAAGATAAAACATAAGACACATCAATGATCTATATGTACCTTAACTAACATGAAGCTCAACCAAATGTAATACAACAGCCAGGAAGTGTAACTACTTGGATGATTGTTTGACTTTGATGATAAAAAACCATGTTTTTTATAATGGGAAAATTCCATGATTTTGGGAAAATATACTTAAGGTCGAGTCGGCCTAAACTGTACCCAATGATTGGGTACTTCACTAAAACTGGACAAAACAACCAATTGTTGAAATTTTCAAATGGCTATAACTTATTCAAATATTGTCTAAATGGAGCATATGAGGTGTCCTTTGACATCTGTAGAAAAAGCAGATGTCAAATAACTCCTCATCTGCCCAATTTGGACAATTCTTAAGTAAGTTATGGCTATTTGAAAATTTCAACGATTGGTTGTTCATGTGCCCTTCCTTCTTACTCTCCTTTTCAATTGTCCCTCTCCCTATCCACTGTCCCTATGCTTCCTACTCTCCTTCTGAACTGCCCCTCTCCCTACCTGTCCCGATAGGAGCGCACTACTCGGGTGGGAAGTTTGACTGTCCCGATGCCAAGTTGCCTTCCAAGTAGATTGCACTATAAGAAACCCGTGATTTTTGTGACGTTAGCTGTGATCAAGTGTGTCTTTCAAAACATGTTTTTACGAACGGGCCGAGCCTTGGGCTCTCGGATTCTGGTGGATGTTGCACCAAACATGGAAAAATTGGCGGAAAAATGTAGAGATGTTAGCATGAACGTATTTGTTTTGCGGGATGTCCTAGTGAACATAGTCATGTTTTAGACAACGTCCTCAGAAAGGTGACAATGCCACGTCGGCAGGGGGGTTTCAGCTTCACTGTGAGTAACTTCGAGATTGTTACTGCAACCTCCCGTAAAACACTGCCCAACGGTTAAAACACAGTGGAGATGGGCTGACCCCTACAAAAATAAAAACGTGGATGTCGTTACTGACATCACAAAAAACGTGGATGTCCTTACTGACATCACAAAAAACATGTTTGAGCCACGTAGGCAAGGTAGAAATTGGATTCTTTTTAAAATGTTTGTGCCACATAGGCAAGGTTGAAATTAGCTGCCACGTAGGCAAAGAGGATGTTGGAACAGACGTCTGGATGGACGTCTATTGTGACATTTTAATGTTTATGCTAACACGAGGCTAACACCATAACAAATCCAATAATCCCATATGGATTGTCACCACTTGTGCATCCCATTGTATATATATGTAAGGCCTTCTCTCCTATCTCATCACTCTTGAATCAAGAGTGATTCACTGTCATCCATCTATTTGGATGAATTTGAATTACCCTTGAAACTTAAAGTGATACGGTACTTTTTGATGACAT
>OZ020519.1:82527-135027 GCA_963971425.1 Bryoerythrophyllum caledonicum | reverse complement strand
CTTTGGAGCTTGGAACCAAACTGGGTGTCCCAACGAGCGCACGTTTGAGTTCTTCCGGGTTTGCACCCGGATGATCACCAGATTGCTGGTTGTTCTACCACGGCGGCCAAATTCCCTACATTTCAGCCAATCCAATCTGCCGCCGCCCAAGTATACTTGGGCGGCGGCCCCATTCGGATGGCCATTTTCACTTAAACGCACTTGCTTAATAAGCAAGTGTGTTTGGTGGGTGTCGCGGTGACGCTCTGGCAGAAATGCCCTCGGTCAAGCCTTGGGCGCAACTTGCGTTCAAAGACTCGATGATTCGCAAAATTCTGCAATTCACACTATGTATCGCATTTCGCTGCGTTCTTCATCGTTGCAAGAGAAAAGATATCCGTTGCTGAGAGTTGTTTTTGTTTATATTACAACTCGAGGACCGGAGTCCTCTTGTTTTTATACTCAATCATATTGGAGGTGTTGATGCATAGTGCAATCGGTTGGTTAACACAAGTTCGGGAGGGAGGCGGCCGAGACACCATGTCCCAACACTTGTCAACCGATGAATGATCAGTCAGTTGGCAAGCAAGAGGATGAAAGTGTCCCAGCCAGACCCAAACCTGTGCGGATTGGACAACGGTAAGATTCGCAAAGGGGTTTGCTGCAACTTGTGTGTGCAATGATCCTTCCGCAGGTTCACCTACGGAAACCTTGTTACGACTTCTCCTTCCTCTAAATGATAAGGTTTAATGAACTTCTCACAGCGACATTGGCGGCGAACCGCCGGCGTCGCCGCAATCTGAAAACTTCACCGGACCATTCAATCGGTAGGAGCAACGGGCGGTGTGTACAAAGGACAGGGACGTAGTCAGCGCGAGCTGATGACTCGCACTTACTAGAAATTCCTCGTTGGAAGATTGGTGCAATTCAGGTGTGGCGGCGCTACCAACATCGCAACTTTTGAAGTTTGAAGGTGACAAAGGGTTTCGGTTGGCTTCGCAGCCACAGCAGTGATACAGCAATTGCTGTCAGCCCTCGATGAGCAGTGAGCATCCTGCCAGCTGCTTTGACCGAACAGGGTCAGCTCACCTACGCCACCCGTTGTCGCCTTCAAATCTGCCCTCTCAGCTCGCAACATTCGTCTCAAGCTTTGGAGTTAAATAACTCTAGATTACGTTTTCGTGGCAGTGGCAGTCATTGGCCGGCAAGAATCACCATCACTGGTAGCGGATGGCATTGTTTTAGCTGCAATAGTTTCTGCGACTCTAAGTGTGCAATCCGCCATTGCGACCGCCCGTGGCATTCTGGATTGATTTCAGTGTTGTAGTACGTGTTGGTAAGAATTCATATCTTAATACAAAAGATACCCTAAGTATTTGTTCCCCCAAAGAATCCTTGAGAACCACAAGAATAACAATATGCCATATTCCTAGATACTACTATACATACCACTATAGACAAATAAAAAGAAGGAAATGAAAGGTTAGACCATAGAGGCCAGACTTAACTACACCAACCACCCCGCTTATAGTACAAGAAGTTTTTCTCCGTAATTTGGCTTAGCTCGGATAGGAGCGAGGGATCTGCGGATAGGATCTTGCCCGGCTCGGATGTACAGCGTATAGGTCCGAGCAAGTGGACTTACCCTTATTGTAGCAATTCCATGGGTTAGTACCGGTTATAGTTGATCTAGTCCTATTGGGATAGCTTTATACGTGTGTACAATATAGAAATTTGGGGTACATTAGTATATGGAGAGGGTATATCACCACGAACGATGGTCCGTGGACTCAAAGAAATTTTAGTATTTGCATGGGTGACAACGATCCTTTCTCACATTCTCTCCTCCTACTACTACTCACTCACTTGAATGGTTGTGGTTTCATTGCAATTCCCCCATAAAGAGAATAAGGATTTAGGCCCTTAGAACTAGCGTAGCTCTTGTGGTACGTAAGTGGCCTACCTACCTACCATCCGAGCAGAAAGTCCTTCCTTTACATCGGGACGTCTATAAAAATACTATCTACTGATCTACATAGACATCCGCACAAGAGACCATTGATTCTACTCATTTCCTTCAGAGAATGAAGTCCTTCTAGCATCCAATAGACATCTGCACAAAGGTATAAGTTAGATCTTCTTTTTTCTTTCAAGGTAATCCGAGTTGTTAGATTAGTCATAGTTGTTAGATTATAATCAGCTACATACTACCACCAATAGGTCACACAAGACGTACCAAGACTCCTTCCTCAACCGTCACTCCCTCCTCTTCCTCCTTTAAACATTTGTTGTCTCATCTCTTACTCCCATCCTACCTTAATTAGTTCTATGTGATGGCACAAGGAAACTACAACAAACATTCAATTTCAGATTCACGCCTCTCTAACACCTTCATTGTCTCACTTGTGATTCCCACCATATCTAATTATTCTAAATGATGGAGCAAGGAAACAACAATGTGACTGTTAGAATGAACTAAATAGCGGACTACTGAAATGGTACTCACAGTTATGTATAGAATAGGAGCTCCCCAATTATGAAAGGCTTTGAGAGCGTAGGTACACAATGAAACCAAAAGTAAATACACATAGCAAACAATGAAGAGAAGTACCAAGAGATGCCTCACTTGTACTGCTTAGAACACATACAAATGCCAAAAGCAAACAATGCCCTTCAAGTAAAAACGGTGGCATTAACTACCCTTGACGGCGGCGGCCACTGTCCTACCAACTCTACGTGCCAAGTCAAAAGGCATTTAATTACAAAAATCCCAAGGCAAAACCAAGTCAAATCCAAGTTCAAACCCGGGCCTAGTCCGAGAATGAACAGTGACCTACGAAACAAGATTCCAGGCCTACTTCCGGGCCAACTCCTCGAGTCTTCTCTTCCCTTCTCTTCTCCTCCACTTCTTGGAACTCCGGTTTGAAGCCGGATTGATCGCGGCCGTCGCAAGCGTCACAAGTGGTGATAACAAATCTGCAGACAAAGAGGATGTTGGTCGGGCCGTCGATCATGGAAGTAGAGTCTCCTTTAAAGTCAAAGAGGCATTCAGGCCGTCCAGAGTGAATGGCACAGAAGTCGTGCTCAGATAGGATTCGGACCAAGCCGGAAGGGCCAGTACTTGGCTTGGAGTCCCAATGAAGACCTCCTGCCCAGATGTGTGTCGGGACTTGTCCTCAGTCCACGCCTGAAGGTGCAAGTAAGCGGAACTCTCACTCGTGGTCTTCCCAAGATGAGACATACTTTGTAAAGGAACAACGGCAGGTGTCGAGTGAACGGCATCTCTAAGTGAAAGTTGGGAAGGATAGACCGTGGGTGGAGGCTCCATTGTGACACTTGAGCTTCCTTTCCAACCGCTCTGCACCTTCGTCATGATTGACATTTAGCAACTCCCAAGTTTGGAGTCTATGATAGAAAGTCCAGGCTATCAAGATCAATCATGTCTTTCATTGCCAGAGGGTCTTGGTCATCCGAGCCTTGCTCCTCCGAATCAGTTTCCAAGCCAGAATTTGCATCCTTGTCCGAGCTGTCAAAGTCCTCCATGACCTTGATAGGATGTGGGTAAGGTTGCCTACCAACATTTTCATGATGGCATAGGCCGCCTCAACCTTAATGGTCTACTCCATGATGAAGGCAATCACCCTCTTGCTTGAAATATGATCATCTCTCTCTAATTTGGCATCGAACACATTGGCCTTCATCACCACATCCGCTGATAAGTGCAATGCCTCCTCCACCTGCAGTAATGTCGCCGCCAAGGCATTGGTTTGGAGAAGAGCCTCCTTGCAACTCTTCTCGGCCTCCAATGCCTCGCTCTTCATCTTTGTCATATCAATGGTGAGTCGGTTGACATTTTGCTCCATGATACGCAGGTCACTAGCAGCGACTGGTCCTTGGCAAGATGGATTGCCTACCAAACTGCTCACCTGTCTTAGACTCTTATCCACATCATCCACATACACAAGAAGAGCTTCTTAGATCAACTCGGATGCACGGTAAGTCTTACCTCCAAACTGAGCTGGTCCCGTCGCAGCTACACGGACAACAACCCGAGTTCGCGTCGAAGATGCTCCTTCCTACCTCTGCCGCTGACGCTTGGGTGGTGGTGGTGCTTCATTTTCAGACTGAGATCAGCTGCTTCCTCGTTGAGATCGAGGCTCGGGCTCCGACTCCATCCCCTTGAATTTTTTCATCATGAGTTGAGTCCCATACGCCATTGCTTCCTCTGGAGTGATCTCCTTGAAGTGGTAATAGAGGTGGATCATAAAGGGACAGATTGGCGAGCGCTTGACGTTGTTGACACTCTTTATCAACTTGATCACCACATCTTTGACAATGATTGCTGAGTTCACCATCTTCTCTCCAAGATAGAAACCATATAAGGTGTTAGAAAGGGTGATCGTGACTTGGGTGGGTTTTTCAGGGTGTAAGATGGGTACGAGGAATGTAAAGATCTGTTTGGCTCGGGGTCTAGGCAATCCTGTAATGCATAGCAACTCTTGGTGTCTTTGGTGCTGAAACGTCCCTTGCCATACTCCTCCTTCTTCAGACTTGTCCAACCCGCTCTCTGCCATGGGAAACCATACACCTCTTGCCATCTTCCCATGGTCCACCTATCAGGGCAAGCTCGGATGTTATCTCTCTCCGGTTCCGGCAATAGGGCTTGCCATATTTTCTACACGGTTGACTCTACACAAAAGTCCCAACAGAAACCAAGGAGAGATAGACAATCCATTTGGAGAAGGTCTTCCTTGAGCTCAGTGAGTTTAAGAGGGTCCTTGGAAATAAGAGGGGAGATATCCTTCACCATAGGAAGTGCCATGTTTGCGGAGGGTTTGGTCTCCGTTTGGTCGTCGGGATGGTATCTCAGCTCCTCCTCATGATCCTCGTTTCTACTCCGAGTTTCCGTCCTACCGTTCGGCTGTGAGTGTCAGCTCCGGGCTTGAGGGTCGGCTTTGGATTGTGCTCTTCCAAGTTCTTGCTCTGTTCCTTCGAAACCGAGCTTGCCTCAAGGCTCCGTTGCTGCGAGGCTCTCTTGCTTCCGGGCTCCGTGGTTGTTGTTCCGAGCTCTGTCCAAGCTGGTTACGGCGTCGCTCCTTTCCGAGGCTCCTCGTCGCTCCCTTGCTACGGGCTTCTGATCGCCCTCCTTGCCTGTGTCCAGGCTCCGTCCATGTTGATTACGGCGCCGTTCCTTCCCGAGGCTCTTCGTCGCTCCCTCGAGCTCCTTTGCTCCGGGCCTCTAATTGTCTTCCTCGCCTCGCCTTCCCGGATCTTCTCTTAGTTGGATTTTTCCCGGATCTTCTCCTCGCCGGGTGCTGCCCGGATCTTATCCTCCTACGGGTTCTGCCTGAATCTTCTCCTCGCCGCTCCTGCCCTAGCTGCTTCCCGGCTCCTTTCCAGGCTGCTTCCTCTAAACCTTTGGCCCTGCCCCGGCCTTGGTCTTGGGCCTTGACTGTTTATTTATTTATTTTAAGGGTTTCCAAATAATCCACTATTTTCCCAAACCTTATCTTAACTATGAACTAGCACTAGTTTAGCACTAACCCTCAACTTTAACTATTTTGTTCAAATTTAACACTCCTAACCACTAACTAGATTTTTTTGAAAATTCGTGATACAACAGTATGTTTAGAAGGGGTCTTTTTGCAAATCTGTGATACTCACTTGGTAGAATCATGACATTATTTGCCGGAATGTCCTTGTAGTCCAGACTTATCTCTGCGTGATTGCATTCGGATAGCCACCCGGATGTTGTAAGAGTGTGGGTCCAGCAGCAACAACCGTCTAGTGGTTAGAGGAGTAGGAAGAGTAGGTGTCTAGCCACTGTAAGTTACGAGACAGTGGGGAAACCGGCCACTTAAATTGATAGGATCAGTGGTCTTCCGGCCACTCGCTTAAACAGTCCGGAGAAATCTCTGAGGAGTAAATAGAGACAAAATTATACTTGTGAGGATCCGGTAGATTTGTCCTTGGTGTTTGTGGATAATTTAGTATATTCTAGAAGAAACTGTAGGTCTCTGTGAGAACAAATCTAGAGAAGTTTTCTCTGGAAGCATCTAATGACAATTAAGTGTATTTTGGAGGAATATTGACCCTACAACTTGCAACAGATGCCAACCAACGGCCACTAAGTTCTTTGGCCGGCTGGACAATGTTGAATGCAGCCAAATCCTCTACTTTCACCTAAGAGGGGGATTATGTGCTGGCTATCCTACTGCAAGGTTGGAAAGGCTTTCACCAATATTATATACCTACGGTACTAGTCTCATTTCCAAGGAGCTACGACACCCGTTCTAAGTTCTTTGGTCGGTTGGACAATGTTGCATGTTGCCTTCCGCCACATCTTGGGAGTTTTCCGACAATTGACCTTGCTGGGCACGCTAGTCCATCTGCCAGGGTTGACGGTCCAGCCTTTGTGCTACCAAAGGTACATCCTTTGGGCGGATTAGAGTCTTGTTGATGTCCAGCAGGTTTTCAAGGCACTCTGGCAGTCAAGCTCCAACCCCGAGGTTCGGTACGACATGAGGTGCTACCGGCGTACTCCATTTACACGTAGCTAGTGTTGTTTTAGTTTTTAAGTATATGCTAAGGGATTGTTAGCCTGGAAATTCCTTTCTCCCAATTTTATTTTTTGAGAACTAGACTTTTTCTGGCAAGACTTTCCACTCACAAGGACACTTTGAACATCATAGGACCAATGTAAACTAGAAGGGAGATAAACATATAAGCCAAGAACTAGGATTAGCGGAACCCAGTAGTTATTATTCTTTTATTTACCTTCAGATGGGTTTTTTTGCTCACTAGTAGATAAACGTATGAGTGCAAACGATTTCCATCCTGACCAATTTTCATCCACGGGCTGACGGATGAAAACATGACACGATGGATGATTTCTATCCTAAAAGTTTTTATCTGCCAGCTAGATAAAATTGTTGGATGGATGATAGTCCATCCACCAAGGTTTCATCCATCTAATGAATTAGGGTTTGGTGCACATGTAGGAGAGCTTTGGAGGCTCTCACTCTCTCTTAGAACTTGGAGTTAGAGTAAACACACATAAGGTTTTGATGAGGATTTGGAGTGTTAGGAGGTTACATTGAGTTTTGGTGATTTTTTTATGTACAAACTATGAGCTAGCTAGTAAAATTTGACGTGATTTGAGTTTTAATGAGGTGGTTTGAGCGAATTAGGGTTTCTTTAGGATTTCTAGGGTTTATGTAGAAGAGAGTTTGTAGATCAAGCTCCCTTTAACAGTGAATTTTTAAGGCGGGGTAAACTTTATTACCTTAGTAGACGGGGTAAACTATCCAAATCGGGGCGAAGGAAATTAGGCGGTTGTGATAAGGTAAAAGGGCAAAAAGTGAAATAACCATACTCAAGTGTGGCTGTATGTGCGACTTGCGGCATCCGTACGGACCTGAACCAATGGGATACCACAAACAATTTAGTACCAAACATAGCCCTTATTTAGCCTCATATGTGTAGTATTATCATTGTCAATGTTGATGATGTGAGCGAGAATTAGTTGCGTGCACCAATCGATGATGAAGTGCAATGGTGATTGCATAAACCGAAAGTATAAGGGGAATATGAGGGATCTCAAACTTGCATATACAACACCATAAACCAATACTATCTATATAGAGGGAATCAAGTTTAGGTGCACATTGGTTTGGAATGTTGCTATTTGGTACATTCCTGGCTTTATAAACCTTAAATACCCAAGGATGCATGCAATCAAAACTCTTTATGTGATACAGATCGAGAGTGGAAAAAAATCAAAGCACAATGTTATAAGACATAGCACTTATAAAATTTAATCTTAATAATTAGTAATATTTATAGTCATTCATTGGGTTAGTATTCATCCATTTCTTTCATTCATTTGTCTCATTTTCATCCAAAATAGCTCCCACACTATTACTATGTGATGATACGTCTTCCGGAAATTCCGGTCACCCTAAAATTCCAGTTTGTGACTGTGGTTTACGTGGAAGTCAAACCTGGAACCACGAACACAAACATCATAGTCCGCTTCCACCATGACAATGAAATGTAATCATATCTCAAAACACAGATGACCAAGTAACAAGTCTCTGAATGAGATTGCCAAGTGCTGCCAGACGTTCTATTACCTCTACAATCAAAGATCACCATCGACTTCGCTCAAAACACATCCTGTCTTTAGGCATGTTTTGCTTCCCCAGTGACGTCCATTCCTATACTGTTCCGTAGCTCTTTCATAAGATGGTATGTCCCGTTCTCTCTAATCTTGATGGTGACCGACACGAACTAATAAACAAATGATTGAGTCCACTGTTGTTTACCGCACACCAGTATTCACAATAGGTTGCATTCATGTCAACATCGATAATGTTTACCTCATTATTTTGGAGAGCTTCCAGGTTTAACCAAAACTTGGTTTTGAAAGTTTGGTTAAACCTGGAAGCTCTCCAAAATAATGAGGTAAACATTAGTAGTTTTGAAGTGTGTTTAGGTTAACCCCAATTCCATCTTTCACCTCCAACGGGGCCGCCAAACTCATTAGTTAACCCCTAACGTTCTTTGTCAATTTCACATCAAACACACTTCAAAACTACTGATTCCAGTACAATAAGGAAGGAAATAGAAACTTTTGTCTTCATTTTTAACTGTAGGATCTTAATACATACTTACTAGGTAACATACTCACAAAATTTCATTGATTTTGACCACACGGATTGAAAGATTATAGTGTTTGAAGTATGAAAAACGGTTCAATTTCTTCCCCACATAGAGTAAATCAGCACACTTTGACTTTACTAGGTGTCAAATGTTTGCACTACAAAAGGTCTAAATTCATTACCATAATGTTTAGCATGATGTTAGCTCTTTGTACACCAATTTTTAGAGGTAAAGAAGGGGTGTAGCATATTCAAAAAATTCGTGCAAGGAGTGGAGGTTCACAAATGGCTAATTCACGTTTTGTATTTTTGTGAACTAAATATTCTATAAAATGTTAATCGAAATGGTGAATAAGAAGGTTTACACCACATCCTATAGTAAAAAAAATAAAAAGTGAAAAATATAAATACTTGTAAGTTTTATGAGGAAAAGAAAAAGGTTTTTTTATACCTTGCCCAAAAATATGTGAATTCTTTTTACATGGGTTAAAATGCTCTTTTACACTAAAGACAAGAATTTTTTTTGGAGATCTTTAAAGAAGGTTATATGTATGAAAAATTGCAATGTCAATAGAAAATTTTAGCAAAAGTTTTTAGATGCCCAAAGTCCCCATTTTTCACTTTGAGTGGTACTAACCTTCAAACCACATATCTAAAAAACATAATAAAAATACCTCCATATAGCTTTTACCAGGGACAATCTAGTCTAAAAGTTTCCAAAAAAAAGATTTTTTTAAAAATTTTAGGAACCTGCCCGAAATCGGAAACACCCTCCGAAGAAGATCTGGTCCTTTATGGGATAACACATGAATGCAGTTCAACATTAGGCCTTGGAGGTTGGAGTCACCCAGTGGTTACAAAGGATTTCGTTATATGTGAGAATGAAGACAACCGCAAGAGCAAGCAACGCAAAAACAACAAGAAGGAAGTACCAGGCAAACCCCTTTGGCTTTGAATCCGGCAAATCGTTCCTCACATCTGTTGTGAAGCTGAAAGAGTGTCGGCCCTTTCGCCGGAGAGTGTTGATTCTTCTCTCAATTTCCTAGGCAGCAATCAACACACCATGCACGTCAAGGAAAGCAGGACTAAAACATGTACTATAATCTATTATGCTAGCTCGTCACAATGCCTGGGCCGACCTGTATCTAGACCAGTGCAAGGACAACCAAATCATTTGCAAACTTAAATTTCAACTACAAGATGCCACTACTTCTTCACTAGCTCCTCCACATTTCATATTGTTCTAGAAACAAAGATGGTCCTTTCCAACAAATAACATTTGATGATATTAGGGTTCAGCATGAACGTACAACTTGGGCGCGTTTTTCTCTGTTGATAGTTATCACCAATGACCGGAGGGCTCTAAACTTGATCAAAATCCCACCAATGGTCACCACCATACCAAACAATGTCAATGTGATAAACATTTTGATCTTGCCAGACAACGAATACACTGTGCTTGCTGTCGACGTAGAATTGTCCAATTGTGTCTCAGTTAATTGTGAGACAGCGGTGAGGACCACCCCAAGGAACACAGCGTACCACCCGATCATATTGAAGATCTGGTTGGTCAAGTCAGCGCTCCTCATCTGCCTACGGGTCACCTTGTTAAAAAGATCCTTCTCCTTTTGCTCCCAGTCTTCTAAAGCTGCCTTGTGCAAAATATACTTTTTGCCTAGTTTAATCGAAGATAAGTTCACAGCCTCCGTGTACGCATACTCATTACGATCCTCATCTACACACCTCGAAGCCTCATGTAGTTTCCTGTGAACCTTTGTGAGTTTCTCTCCAACTTCAAATCTATCAACTTCTTTAAGTGTTAATGACCAATTTCGAAACTCGAGTGCAACAACTTCAACTTGCTTTGAGGCACGGAAAACCTTCGGTTCAGAAACAAGAACTTTGTGTGCAGCACCTCGAATCTTCTCTATTGCCTCCGCTTGAACATAGGGATTTCCGACGTGAGGATCTAGAATCGCCAATTTTCTAAACTCTTGTGCAACACCTAGAACTTCCTCTGCACCATCTAGAATCTTGACGCCAAGTAGAACCCTATCTCTAGCAGCGCGAATATCCTCTACGAGAACTTGAAAGGCCTCATTTGAGCTAACACCAGAGGGACCTTGAGAGAGAACGTCACATAATTTACTTGCAGCACCTTCGACCTCACCGGGGGCACTTAAAATGTTGAATTTACCATCCGTAAGCTCTCCGGCAGTTGGAAACCTCAAATTGGCTAGAAGTTTCTTCGTAGCGGATCGAAGCTTTCCTACGCCAGTGTCTGTGTATACATTAAAACCATGTTTCTCTACCGACTTATTAAACTCTTTTGCAGCATTCAGAATCTTCGGCAATTGAAGTTTCGCAGTCTCGACGTTGAAGTAAAGTTGAGCCCCGTTTGTCGCGTCTCGAAGTCCTATTACGGCTTCTTGCAGCTGATTCTCTTCCATGACTTTCCAGCCATTGCCCGAGGACTGTATAAGATCATTAACTTCCCCGCAGCTCTTTTGACCTCATCCCCGGGGTGTGGCAGGGTAGCTGTGGGTTCTGCAGGAACTGGTGGTGTCGTAGTACGTGTTGGCAAGTATTCACATCTTAACACAAAGATACCCTTAAGGTAATTGTTCCCACAGAGAGTCACCGAGAACTACAACGACTAACCACAAGCCAAAAATCTATACAATATCAAATATACAATAGATACTTCAAAAGAAAGGAGAGAATAAAGGTTTAGATCACAAAGCCTTGGTGTTTATTACACCAATTACCCTGCTCTTTGTACGCGTGTTGTCTCCTCGTACGTCCTACCTCGCCCGAGTAGTAAGGACTTTTATTACTTAAACTTTAGATTAGATCTGGGGCTTATAGTTACACCTATGCACAATATGGACATCCAGAGTACATGCGTACCCAGCAGGAGTTTTTATCACCACGGACGATGATCCGAGGACTCATAGAGGTTTTAGTGTTTGACACAAGTAACAGATACTCTTCCTCCCATTCTCTCCTTCTAACTCTACTCACTCACTTGGATGGTTATGGCGTCACTGAGATCCACCTAAAGGGCTGTTAGGCCCGTGTTTCCGAAACTATGAGTGGCGTAATGTAAGTGAGTAAGGGGCCTACCCGCCCACCATCCGTCCTCTTCTCAGTCTCCCTCCGCATCCAATGCGGCTGGAGGTAGGATGTTTCAGGGGTCGACCCGAGCCCTCACAATCGACACCAATCGGTTGCCGGAAGGTCACTCAAGACTCGCTAGGACCTTTACACATCCATCACTCCCCCCTCGTCCTTCCCTAGACACTTGCAACCTCACCTGTTATTCCCACCCACACGTACTAATCTACTTGATGGAACAAGGAAACAATTGTAAGTGTTTAGAGTTAGAGTCACACCCCTACTAACTATCTTCCCACCTCACCTGTTATTCCCATCCACCCGGACTAACTCTACTTGATGAAACAAGGAAACACTGAGTTGATAGTTAGTACGAGTTTGAGGAGTGGACTACTTGAAATGGCACTTACAGTCATGTATAGAATCCGAGCTCTCCAACCATCGAAGGTTTTCTGAGAGCGTAGGTTTAGAATTAAATTGAAAGCGAATACACACATCAAGTAGTGAAGAGAAGTGCCCCAAGACTCCTCTCTTATACTACAGTAAATACATACTAACATCCAAAGCAAACGATACCTTGTAACTAGAAACGGCGCATTAACTATTCTTGGCAGCGGTGGCTGCCACTCCACATGATGTGCACCGTCAGAAGGTAACTTATTACACAAATCCCTAGGCAAAACTAAGTCAAAATCAAAGTCAACCAGGGGCCAAATCCCGGAATGAACAGTGACCTACGAACCAAGATCCTTACCCTACAGACGTAAGTTTCTACCTACCCTGTGCCAACTCTTCGAGCCTCTTCTTCTCCTCCTTCCTTCTACGCTTCTTGGAATTTCGGCACGAAGAAGGGGTGGGTGCGGCCGTAGCAAGTGCCATCAAGGGTGCCAAAGTGGCATCCGCGGGCTGAGTTGGAGTGGCAAACGGACGGGACACGATTTCTCTTGCAGAGAGAGTGGTGCCCGCTCCGGTGGAAGTAACTGGTAAGGAGACAAGAACTGGAAGAAACTCGGACCGGGCTGGAAGAATCGGTACCTAGTTCGGAGTCGTCATGATATCCGGGCTAGATGTAAGGACCGGAAGGAGCCTGTGAGAAGAACTCTCACTGATAGTCTTTCCTAGGGGAAAGACACTCGATAATGGGACCATAACCGGTGCAGAGCGAATTGTATCGCTGCAGGGTGGCTTGCGATCACGGATCGAGGGTGGGGGTTACACCCCTGCATCTAAGCTCTCCTTCCAACCACTTTGTGTCTGGGTGGTGATTTCTAAAGGAGATGGCCTCGCAAGAGTACTCGCAGGTCGAACGAGAGGAGTTGGGTTATCAAGGTCCACCACAGCCTTCCCCTTGTGGTTGCGTGTGCCGCGATCGTCCGTGTCGGAGTCCGAATCTCCATCTTTGCTTGAGCTGTCGGAGTCATCCACGAACTTGGGTAAGATGTGTGTGAGGTTGCTTACCAGGAGTCTCATGCTGGTGTAAGCCTCCTCAACCTTCACAATTTGCTCCATCATGAATGCGATCACCCTCTTGCTCGAAACGTGGTCATCTCTCTCCAACTTAGCATCGAACATCCGGGCCTTGAGTACAACCTCTGCAGGGAGGTGCAAAGTATCCTCCACTCGCTGTAATGCCTCCGCAGAGACATTGGCTTGGAGAAGAGCCTCCTTCTGCCTCTTCTCTACCTCCAAGGCCCGACTCTTCATCTTGGTCATCTCAAGGGTGAGCCGGTGAACCTTCTGCTCCATACCACGGAGGTCACTCGCTCCTCCTATACGTTCTTTGATCGCAGTGACTAGTTCTTGGATGGGTGGGTTGCCTACCAAGCTGCTCACATGTGCCAATGTCTTGTCTGTGTCTTCTACGTACATACAAAGGGCCTCAATCAGCTCGGATGCCCGATATGTCTTGTCTCTGAGGTGTGCGGGTCCGGTAACTGCTGCACGGAGTGCGGCTCGCGTCCGAGTGGAAGGGGCTCCTCCTTCTCTCCTTCTCTTACGCTTGGGGGATGGAGGTGCATCTTCTTCTGATGGGGAGGAAGTGCTTCCTCCTTCAGAGCCTGACTCGAACTCCGATTCGGTCCCCCGGAACTTCTTCATCATCAAATGAGTCCCGTACGCCGTAGTCTCTTTGGGCGTCGTTTCCTTGAATTGATGATAGAGGTGGATCAAGAAAGGGCAAAGAGGAGAGTGTTTGGCATTGCTCACGCTCTTTGTCAACCGGAGTACCACGTCCTTCACAATGATGGCCCAATTTACCATCCTCTCCCCTAGATAAGATCCGTACATGATATTGGCAAGAGTCACGGTGATCCGTGTAGGTTTTTCAGGGTGTAGAATAGGTACGAGGAATGCAAAGACCTGTCAGGCGCGAGGGTCTATGCAATCCTTCGAATCGTAACCATTCTTGGAGTCCTTGGTGCTGAATCGTCCCTTGGCATACTCCTCTTTCTTCAAACTCATCCATCCTGCACCCTGCCGAGGAAACTTGTACACCTCCTGCCACTTCTCCATAGTCCACCGATTTGGGCAAGCCCGGATATTATCTCCTTCAGGTTCCGGCAATGCGTCCTGCCTTAACTCCTGCACAATGGACTCAATGCAAAAACTCCAACAACATTCGAGAAGGGAGAGGCATTCCATGCGGAGAAGATCCTCTTTGAGTTCGGTAAGCTCAAGGGGGTCCTTGGGGGTGGCAGGAAAAATGGCTTTAACCGAGGATATTACCGGGTTGGAAGACGCCATGATTCCCCTACTCCTCCTTCCCCCCCTTAACGGTTCGGTTCTTCACTCGGTCTTCTACTCACTCGTCCCTTGGTTTGGAGTTTGCTCACCTTGGTCGTGCTGCTTTAATCCGAGCTGGAGCTCCCGTGGACGTGCTCCTTGGTCCGGCTGGAGCTCTTGGTGTTGGTGTCGTCCGAGTTGGAGCTCCCTTGATCTTCCAGGCTACTCCTCGTGCTCCCTAGATCCAGGCTGAGTTGCTCTTGGAGACGTGATTCCTTGGTCCAGGCTGGAGCTTTCGTGGACGTGCTCCCTGGTCCGGGCTGGAGCTTTTGTGGACGTGCTCCCTGGTCTGGGATGGAGCTCTCGTGGACGTGCTCCCTAGTCCTAGCTGGAGCTCTCATGGACGTGCTTCCTTGACCCAAGCTGGAGCTCCCTTAATCCTCCAGGCTGCTCCTCGTGCTTCCTTGATCCGGGCTAAGCTGCTCTTGGTGTCGGTGTCGTCCGGGCTAGAGCTCCCTTGATCCTTCAGGCTGCTCCTCGTGGACGTGCTTCCTTAATCCGGGCTGGAGCTCTCGTGGACGTGCTCCCTGGTCTTGGCTGGAGCTCTCGTGGACGTGCTTCCTTGACCCGAGCTGGAGCTTTCGTGGACGTGCTTCCTTGACCCGAGCTGAAGCTTCCTTGATCCAGGCTGCTCCTCGTGGACGTGCTCCGTGATCCGGGCTGAGCTGCTCTTGGTGTCGGTGTCGTCCGGGCTGGAGCTCCCTTGATCCTCCAGGCTCCTCGTGGTTGCTAGACTAGCTGTGGTGTAGGAGTCCAGGGTGATCGCTTAAGTAGTTGATTCATGCCAAGTGGGAAGGTTCCTACAGGTTGCAGTCGAAGGCTCCATCTCCGTTCTTCGCTTCTAAGTTTGTTCTCCGGGCTTTACAGCTCGTCCTCCGGGCTTTACAGCGAGCTTGGGGCGGACTGTGTGATCGAGGTTGGCTGGCCCGGGTCTTGGGTGGGCTGGCCCGGGTCTTTGGCTCCGGCTTTGGGCCTGAGGTCCGGGCTTGGGGTCCGAGCTTGGGGTCTGGGCTTGGGGCTCCGGGCTTGGGGCTCCGGGCTTGGGGCTCCGGGCTTGGAGTTCCGGGCTTGGGGGGTCCGGGCTAGGGGCTCCGAGCTTGGGGCTCCGGGCTTGGGGTCCCCCAGGTCCATCCTTCGTGGTTTTAGGGTATCCAAGCAATCCCCTTCAATTGTTTTCCCTAATCTATCTAATAAACTATACTAAGGTAGTGTTAACCCAAAAACTGAACTAATTAGTCTAAGATTATCATAGTTAACCTCCTAACTAAAAAAATTTAAAAATGCGTGGTACGACAAGTGGAACGTTCACATCTCCTACGTTCGCTCCGAGGTGTGGCGGAGTAGCTGTGGGATCTATAGGAACTGGTCGAACGTTCGCATCTCCTACGCTCGCTCTGGGGTGTGGCGGGGTAGCTGTAGAATCTACAGAAAGTGGTGAAACGCTCACATCTCCTACGCTTGCTCCGAGGTGTGGCGGGGTAGCTGTGGGATTTGCAGGAACTGGTCGAACGTTCGCATCTCCTACGCTCGCTCTGGGGTGTGGCGAGGTAGCTGTAGAATCTACAGGAAGTGGTGGAACGCTCGCATCTCCTACGCTTGCTCCGGGGTGTGGCGGGGTAGCCGTGGAATCTACAGGAACTGGTCGAACGCTCGCATCTCCTACGCTCGCTCCGGGGTGTGGCGGGATAGCTGTAGAATCTGCAGGAAGTGGTGGAACCCTCGCATCTCCTACGCTGGCTCCGGGGTGTGGCCGGATAGCCGTGGGATCTGCAGGAACTGGTGGAACGCTCGCATCTCCTACGCTCGCTCCGGGGTGTGTCGGGGTAGCTGGGGGATCTGCAGGAACTGGTGGAACGCTCGTATCTCCTACACTCGCTCCGGGGTGTGGTGGGGTAGCTGTGGGATTTGCAGGAACTGGTGAAACGTTCGCATCTCCTACGCTCGCTCCGAGGTGTGGCGGGGTAGCTAGGGGATCTACACGAACTAGTGGAACGTTCGCATCTTCTACGCTCACTCCGGTGTGTGGCGGGGTAGCCGTGGGATCTGCAGGAACTGGTGGAACGCTCACATCTCCTGCGCTCGCTCCGGGGTGTGCCGGGGTAGCTGTGGGATCTGCAGGAAGCTCTGGGACGACATCAAAAACCTTTCGCGTGGCAGATCGGAGATTTACCACCACTTTCACCTTCGTGTAATCCGGCAAATCCTTTGCAACCTTCAGAACTTCCTTCGGAGCAGCCCCGGCAGCCACAACTTGGACGACGTACATAATCTTCTTTGTTAGTGACCCAACAGAGGCAACATGTTGAGGGAGAAGGTTTTCAGCCTCAACATTAGTGACAACATGTTCTGCATCACTAGTTCTTCGAGTAGCGGAACTTTGCTTCACACGTGTCAAAGACAATCTCTGCTTTGTCCACAACATCTTTAACAACCTGAGGGACATCCACAATAGACGTAATAGGCTCCGCAGAGGTTGGCTCCTCAACGCCAAATATTTCTACAAACTCATTCACAGCAGCTTGAAGTTGCTCCACTTTCTTAAAGGTAAAAGCATCAAGAGACTTCTGCCCTACAGACTTCTGAAACCTTTTAACAGAGACAAGAACCTCCTTTGCAACTCGAACCTTGACATCCCTTAGACCCATCTCGGAGGGTTTTGACTCTAGGTTATTGCATGATCATCTCCTCATAAATACTTAGGGTAGAACTTGAAGAAAGCCTGTGTGAGAAGTGAGTCGTGACCTTCCAGATTCTTCAGTGTAGGCTTCAAATTCAACGTACGCGGAATCTCTCTCTAACTAAATAAATGCCATCATGGGCTTGTCAGACCACATGTGCCGTGTACTGATTTGGTGAGTTTATATGATTTATATAGGGGATATCCAATAATCCTTTGCCAGTCGCTGCGAGTCCCGGACTCTGAAACCGCGCACTCTCCGTCCGCAGCGCAGTCCAAACCCCAGAACCACCCTCGGTCCCGATGACGCGACGCTCAGCTAAAACTGCGCGGCAAAACAACCTTAGAACCGAGCATTGCGCGATTTGTATCAATGGAAAGGGGACGAGAGTGAAAGAGAGTGGCAATCGTTTGCAGTGGAAGCTGGAGCATGCAATCACCGTCGCTATAGCCACTACTCCCTTCCGAGCTCCATTTGCTTTGTCGCCCCGGCCTTAGACCCCACTCTGCAGGTATGCTTCTCCTCTTTCTCTGCTTCCAATTTCATGCGATTTGCCGTAAAAATGATGCGCAGGAGGAAGGACCAGGCTACATTGTGAGCTCTTCACGTTCTCCTATGATACAGTGTGCGCTGCATAGAATCCGTGTTGCGCTCGGTAGCGCTTGGTAATGCTGGATTTATTGGAGTTGCTTTCCGGAGTGGATTTGGTGTGGAGATGAAACTCTGCTTGTGCTTTGGTTATTCTTGAGAGCGTTTGTAAATGTGTTGTGAGGAGGATTGGAATTATGGCAAGGTGATGGAGGCATTGGCGATTGGCTTGTCTTGTGAGTTTTGGCACTTGTGAGAAGTGGTTGTGCTTGAAGTATTGTTAGATGCTTCTGCAGAGTTTTTTGTTCTCTTTTGTGTGCTTCTTTTGGCCTTCTTTTCAGTTGTGAATCAATTGGCCTTCTAGCGAACATGCTATGTCTGTGTGTGCTAGCGGATTGTAGATGTCTTGGATTGTAGGAAGAGTGTGCGGGTCTGGAGTGTGTTCCGAGGGTTCGGGTTGGGAATATTTGGATAGTAGTGGCGCTATTTTCATGCAGAAAATGAGAAAATGCTATGTTGAGCATAAGCGAGGAGTCATCTAAGGATGCAAATTGTCGAGAGGGATCTTGTTGTTTGATTGCCTGACATGATAGGATAGAGATGAGATCATTTTTGATGTTCTTGATTTAGAGTCGCCAAATTGTCTTAGTGACGAGAGTTTGTGGCTATGTTTTGCTGATTGCTTGATCACTTTTCAATCAGTTTATGCTAGTTCTTACTTAGCCTCGGTCATCAGATGTGATTTTATCTTTATCTGTTGGTGTCCTCTTTTCAATCGAACTCATGGAGGATTTCAATTCACTAATTAATGAGGTTAAGAAAGTCAGCACTGGGAGTACATATCAAGGGCCGAGTGAAACAACTCCAAATAGAACTCCCGCAGCGCCTTGGATCGGTGTGCTCTACAACTTTCAACTTGTCGCTCTCCCTAATTATCATAGTCTCTTCCATCTTGGATGGATCTTATAGGCTGTGTGACTTCTATCAGCTATGATCTCTGTAGCGATTGTTGCCCTTTAGTTTTGGCAGCAGTGCCTTTCGAGGTTCCTATCAATCGTTACGTTACTGGATATCTCCCTTCTCTCTTTTTATGCTGCTGCTATCACACGGGGATCTAGCCACACTATACTAGTGCTCGCTTAGTTACACTCTACCAGCGCTTTGGTACCATGTAGAAAGTAATGTGAGGAGCGTGCTCAATGAGCAGTGCAAGCGCGCTCTACTTTCAGATGAGAAGTTCGGGAATATACACAAGAAGTTGTTTGCCTTGATAGGGGTGATTATTGAACATCTAACTAATTGATGAATGAACATCTAACTAATTGATGAATGAACATCTAACTAATGGATGAATGAACTATGTGACACGTGTATAGTAATCAAGAGCGTAGTAGTTTCTACAATCACCACTTATGCATTTTATTGGCATAGGAAAAGAGTGTTTGGATTCCATGTGATGATTGAGTTTTTAACCTACAGAGGAAGAATACCCAGAAAATCAAGAATGTGATTTGTTAGGGACTGATGGACTATGGTCGAGTTGCCTGGGACCGGGTGGTTAACCCCTAAAGGCCCAAGTGTACTTACGGGGTACAAAAATGTACACTTTGACTGCAATTATCTTTCAATCCTTACAGTCAAAATTCACGAAATCTTGACCACATCATCCTATATAAGTTTAGAAGAAGATCCTATGGTTACATTTTCAATAAGTTAATCTTGGCAAGTTTTAATCAACGAAGTAGAGATTCCTCTAAAATGGCTTGGGCCTTTAGGGGTTAAGGCCAACTTTGATCAAAAGCAAATTGAGAAGAAAGACAAGCTTTCACTCTTTGGAAGCTTATTGGTAGAACTTTATTAGAGAATTATACATAAAGGTGGACTTAGTATGATATAAAAATTGAACTATCATCTATCATTTCTACAAAATTGAATTCCAAAAGGTCAATTTAACATAAGAAACTTCAAAAGACTAGGTTATGTAGTTGCCTATTGACCATCTTAATCCCTAAAATTCTTTGACAACTTCACATCAAAAACACTTCAAAACTAATGGTGCAATGAATAAGGAAGGACACAAAAATTCATATTTACAATTTTGATCATAGGATCTTAATTACAACTTACTGAGTAACATACTCACAAAGTTCATAAACTTTGACCACTTGGATTGAAAAATTATAGTGTTTGCGTAGAGTGTTCATCTTTTTCCTAGCATTGAGTGGATCATTAGACTTTGATTACATTTGGTGTCAAACTTTTGCACTATACAAGGTCTAAGTTCATTACCATCATGTTAAGCCTTAAACGTCAATAGCAAACTATATATACATGCACGTATTTTACTCCCAAGAATATTAAAAAAAAAGGTATGAAAGATTAGCAAATGCCTTATAACTTTGGATTGAAGTTTTTTAATTAATATCTTTCACTTGGAGCTCATTTCAATATGTGAGCCTTATCATGTTCAAATACAACACCATACACGTAAAATATTGTGGCCACTAGTGGCACCTTGTGACGTTTAATCCTTAAAAGTTGAAAGGTGTCACTAACAGCCATAGTATTCTACATGTATGGTGTTGTATTTGAACATGATAAGGTTCCAATATTGATATGGCCTCCAGATAAAAGATGTAAGTTAAAGAATCTTCAATTCAAAGGTGTAAGTTTTGCTACATTGTGATACATTTTTTGAAGTACTATGTTTTTTGTAATAAATTTGTAATATATTTTTTAATATTCTACAGGGTAAAATATGTGTTTGTATATACGATTCGCGACTGACATTTAAGGGTTATGGGTTAAGCATGATGTGAGTTCTTAGTACACCAATTTTAAGAAGTAGAGAGAAGGTGTAGTGTGTTCAAATCAATTGCACAAGGAGTGAAGGTTCAAATATATTTGCTAATTTACAAAAAAATCTTGTGTACCTAATATGTTTTAGAATGATAATTGAAATGGTCCTTAAAAAGGTTCACACAACCTATTGTTGTGGAAACAATAAAAAGTAAAATTATGTAAATTTTATGTGGAAAAGATTTTTTTTGATACCTTGCCCGACAATGTGTGAAAATGATTGACTTGGGTTAAAATGCTATCTTTTACTAAAGGCAATTTTTTTTGAGAATATGGAAGAAAATAAATTTATTTTTTCTTTAAGATGACGTAAATTTTTTTCCAAAGGTCCGATGGATATAAAATAAATATTCTCATTACCTCTTTGTCTTCTTGCATCTATGTACAAAATTTCAGAATATGCTAATATAAATTGCAACCATGGGAACGTGCCCAAGATTTTCAATAGCCCACCTAGGGACTTTTGTCAAAAAGGATTAATCTATTCCACCTAAAGGGCCAATGCACATATAACCTAAAATTATATTGAAATACATAATTTAGAAATTAACCCCTAAAGTTTGCAACAACTATTTAGCATTTGGATTATTGGGCTATTGGAGATTCCTTGTTATTTTTGATGGTTCAATAAAAGGCTTGTTGTGGTTTGTATTGAAAAATACTTATGCTAAAGATGATGGCTCCATAAGTTCCCCCCCTCTCTCTCAATAGAGGAAGTTCATGCTTTCAACATTTCTTACCTGGACACAATACTCTTCCTAGAAATTAATAACTAAGTGCATGAGATAAAATACTTTTGACAACCCCAAATTACACCAAGTAAAGAAGCTTCTTGTGAGGCAGTATAAATACTTTGAAAACAATAGATAAATCTACAAAGTATTGATTTTTCTAGAAATATCACCAAACAAGTGCATGGGTGAAAATCCAACAAATTATTTGTATCATACTTGAAAGCTTGTGTAGAAGAATTCAAGACATGACTCCTGAAAATAACTTCAGGATATACAAAATCCAATCACCTAAATACCATGATTATTATATTTCTTCCACCGCAAGTCGATGGTTTCTAAGTGGTAGGCCTCTTTGAAGGCTCTTTGTGCCAACACCACTTCACCAATTCTCCTAGTTCACGATCTACATATTTAGGCAAGACAGGCCTCTCACCATTAATGACGCTGTGCTTATCGCTCCTCATATATCCATCAAAAGGTATTTTACCTGTCAAAACCTCATAACAAGTCATGGCATAGCTATACACGTCTGCTTTCTCTGTCCAAATCTCTTCGTTTCTCTCACGAGGATACCTCTTCAAAAGTTCCTTCAACACCTCCGGAGCTCTCCAAAATTCAGTTCCTTGTACCATCGTGGAAGTCTCATAATCAGACACCACAACACCGTGAAAGGTGTGGTATATTCTCCTACAAAGGACATTTGCAGACTTCAGATCTCTATGCAAAACCCCTCTCTCATGCAAGGATTTCAGACCCATTGCAATATCCCGCATGATTGCCAACACTTCCTCAAGAGAGAACGGATTGTTGACCTCCATTCTCTCATCGATGCATGTTCGCAAATCACACGAATATTTAAGACTCACGAAAGCAAAACTTCCATCTTCCAAGAATATTCCCCACATCATCTTATTGAGACCTGAATGATGGCTGTCTGGCTCAAAAAATCCCAGAGAACTCAAGTCCTCAATAATCAGTTCACCGCATATGCCTTCACTCTTTCTTCGAGGCCATTGGCGATGGAGATCCACCAACGAAAAGTTCTCCTTTTTGAATACCTTCACTGCCACAGGCCCGAAATTGGTAATCCATGCTTCATAGATTGCGCCTTGGCTCCCCTCAGCTATCAACCGCTTCAGTTGATAACTGCACTCGTTCACCCCAATCCCCAAATACTTTAGGCGCCTCTTTCTTGACCTTCTCCCAAAAGAGCTGGTCCTCCACGCTAAGACCCTGTGACGATGCCCCCGCCGCACCCTCTCGGACTTCCGACCAGTGCTCTCTCGACTTCTCGATCGTAGCTAAGGTCTCCTCGCTCGCAGTCACATAATAAGTTGTGGTGGGGATTACTCCTGAAGGTTCGCTCGCCTCATGAGAAACAGGTGAAGACGAGGACGCCACTGCGGTGACATACTCATCCCCTCCATCTTGCCTAGCACCGCTCTCGGCAGATCCTCGCGCCGCCATCGTCAAACTTCTTTTCAAGTTTGCACTCTGACTGCAACCTTCCTATCTCACTCCAAGATCCGGCCGCCGTGCTACTAAGGTACAATCAACGTGATCGCCATCTGCCAAAGGCGAATACATCAGCCACGGTCATCACACGCCCACCCAATAATATTAATCCCCTCGTTAAACACTGTGGAACGTCGTCTACAGCCGTAAATGGCGAGATTAGTTCACAAAGTAGCACATCGATCGCCAGAAAACTCACATCGTACGGGCCATCTCACACTCACAGCGGCAAGGAGCACCATGGCGTCGACACATCCCAAGCTTACCAGCAGTGGATCCAAAGCGCTCGCTTGCACTGGATCCCCGACCAGACACTAATGTACCACTCGAATGAACTGCCGGAATGGACGTAGAACCCATCAAGCAAATCCAAAGCAACGACACCAGTGTCTCCGAAAGGTATACCTGCTAGCGCCAGAGGAGAAACTCACCAACGAGGACGTGCACGACGCACTCTCTGCCGTGATTCAGACGCGGGAGCGGACCGCTACTTCCTCTTCCGCTGCCGAAGACAAATTAAATGCGCAACCCTCGAAATGTGTCTCTCAAGCGAAAGCATTCAGACTAAAACGGCAGAGCCAGATGGATCAAGTTGCAGGAACTACAGTGCACTCTTGCGTGTTACAGTGCACTAATCAACCACACAACGACATCAGTCGTACTCCGAAATCAACACCTGACTGGGGCCAGAGGATAAACTCACCAACGAGAACGTCCACGACGCACTCTCTGCCAGGTGATCCAAACGCAAGCGCGGACCGCGACAAATGAAAAGGTCAATCCTGGAGTATAAGTCTCTCAAGCGAAAGGATCCAGGCTAAAGCGGCAGTGCCAGAAAGACCAAGTTGCAGACAGTACAGTGCACTCTTGTGTTCTATATCGCATTATTACGTGTTACAGTGCACTATCAGATGTGGCCAGGGTGGATGGACTCCTTCAATGCCCTGGCCAATAGTGGGTGGTCGAGTTGCATGAGTGAACAATGGTGAAGGCGGATTGAGCGAACAGATTGCACTTGTAGTATTTGGAGGAATTCGTGTAACTCATCTCTGTGATTCGTGGAGGCAGGGCTTTTTTTCAATCGCCAGATTCCCTCCTCGCCAGTGAGTGAGCTTCCTGGCAAATTCTAATCAAATCAATTGTGGACAGTGATGTGTTGATGTGATCAAATCAATTTCGCAAAAAAAAAAACCCTGCGTGGAGGGATGATCTTGTGGCGGCAAAGGTTAGTTTGAGCAGTGTGCTGTTCTGGAAGTTGGTGAAAGCTTCAATGGCATGCCTGACATTGACCACACATTGCGGAAGTCTTTTGGGGGATTAGATGGTGCCGCTGCGCGCAGGCAGTGCTGGATACGCTTGTTTAACATCTTGCTTTAAGATAATATTTTTTTTAATTATCAGTATAATTTTTTGTTTATTTATTTTGTTGTTGTTGTTGCAGATCCTCTAAATTTGTAAAATTCGAGAGCACAAGGGATCTGGAAAAAGATCTCGAAGTACAGGTAGGACTTGTTTGGTTGGAAAAATTTAGGCCAAGCACATTTTATATCTATTGATTGTTTTGCATAGTTTGGATCGGATGAGTTCCTTTTTCTGCCAAATAATTTTACCCTTCTGTTGAACTCCTCTGCGTTAGAAACTAATTCCGATTTCTATCTCCATGCAGGGATTCGTTAAGAGCGGAAGCAGTATAGGATGTTTTGTCAGTTTGGCACGGAACGTGGATGCAAAAGTCCTCATTCCAAATTTATCCAACAGTTTTGTCAAAGAACCTGCTGAAAGTTTCCTCCTGGCAAGCTGGTCACAGGTAGGTAACTCTACCAATTCCACATTTTTGCCACGAGTATCGTTCCTTTATCGCTCCACAAAATGGGCATTATCGATGTACAGTCTAACCTCGTTAATATCACACCCTCCATTTCACGCAAAAGTGGGATATTATCGAGGTGTGACATATTCGTTAATATCACATTTGAGAAAATTTGGCAAAATGTGATATTAACGAAAAATGGCCTAAAAGGCCCAAAAAGGCCCAAAAAAAGCCCAAAATTTATAATACTGTAACAACAATGCTTATTCTAGATATCACACTTTGTAAATGTGTGCATATCAAATGAAAGATTGAATGTATGGGCCTTGTTGACCAACCAATCATAATGATAAAAATTTGATGTACAAAACTATATCAAACCAATGCAAAAAAAGTTGAAACAACCAATATTACTGTTTACATGAAAGAGGAATGTAAACAAGATTGAAACAAAAGATGAAGAATTCAAATGCTTGAATAAGAATAAATCAAAACAACATAGTGAACCATTGAGGTCAAACAAAGACCTATAATGTTTCATTGAGGTCAAACAAAGACCTCTCACTAAACACTAAAAAAACTTCTAATGTCACATTGCTTCGTTGACATTGATGTTAAATGTGCAACACCAACTTTAATGAGTTTGTCATGAATTCTTTCCATTGCTAGCAACTCTTCGGTACTAAACAATTTAGAACCTTGACTAGCCATCAAATTCAAGACATCTTTTGCACACATTTGTGCATCGTTTAATTTTATAACTTTGGGCTCAATATCATTAATGTCCTCAACAATATCTCCCTCCATTGCATCACTTATTACCTCCTCTTCTTGTTGTATCAATTGAAGAAGCTTGTCAGTAGAAAATTCCACCTCAAATTCATCTTCTCCTTCCATGTTGATATATTCTGTTGGAGAAAGCTTCTCCAACGGATGGCCATGGACATCGGCGCCCAAGTTTAAAGCTCCAATCAAAGTCCCAAGCTCTAAAACCGCCTCATCCATCCTCATCTTGACGCGTTCATCAAGGTTCTAGATATCTGCGTTCCAATCTATAGGTAATATGGCGGATTTTCGCCAACAATTCCGAATAGTTTGATCATCTAACTCATGCCATGCCGCTACACACCATAATAGAGTTTCAAAAACATTGACATGTAATTTTCCTAAATCTTGAACTGAACCTCTATCAAATTGTTGCAATGTCCATGCTACAAGCTTCCGCTTGTAAGACATCTTAAAAGCAGCAATCACTCCTTGATCTAAAGGTTGAACAATAGAAGTGACATTAGGAGGAAGAAACAAGATGGTGATATGGGAAAGCACAAACGCATTGAAACTATCAATAACTATCTTTACCTCTCCATAAGTGTCGTGGCTTCCTGCATTATCGATGATAATGCAAATCTTCCTCCCCATCAATGCCATCCGTCGATTTTCACCTTTCACCCAATGGGTGAAAATATCACCATTCATCCATGTTGTAGCATTAAAATAATAATGCACAACACTATTGGGATTAAACTGACGAGGAAAACACCTCAATGGATGCTTTGCTTTGTGAATAAAAACAATCTTCAAGCGCTCCTTGCCTGAGATGTTGGTGCAAAGCCCTAAAGTGACTCGATCCTTTTTCTTCTTACTTCCTTTAACTTTCCCAATATTCAATGTCTTGCAAGGAGGTGCTCTGTAATACAAACCTGTCTCATCGAAATTAAATACATCCTCAGGATCATAATCCTTTAGAATAGAAGGCATCTTCTCCATGGCTAGTGCTACTCCTAGTGCATCTGCATCTCCAGCTTCGCCATGTAGATAATGACATGCAATCCCTTGCCGTAGTTTAAATCTTTGCAACCAACCATGTGAAATCTTGAAGTCCGTGTCAGCAATGCCCAATGACTCTCTCAATTCATCAGCCTTACGCACCAATACATCATCTGTGACTAATCCCCTCCTCGCTCTTACCTGGCCAAACCATAAGACCAAAGCCTTCTCGAGTTGTGGCCATTTCCCATCTCGAGCACGTAACACACTGCCTTCACGCGCACTTGTCTCAACAGTCAACCACTTCTCGTCACGTACAATCTTGGAGATTGTGGTACGATCCACAAGTTTGAATCCATGTTGACTCACCATGTATTGCGCAAGTGCTTCATGTTTCAAAGTTGGTAAGGATTTGTGAACTTCGCAAATCTTCTTCTTCTCAGCAGCAGATAAATCTACCCGTTGCCGCTTACGTGTGGAATTGCTTGCCATTGCAAGCACCTCCTTCTATCAAAACATTCACAGAACTTATCAGTACAAAACCCAACAAATTCTCACCCAAATTGAAAATGAATTTCACAGAGTAGAAGTCACGAAGTATCATACCTTGGTGTGCACAAAACTTAAAACACTAGGGTAACAGTGAGAGATGCAACTAACGCCTAATCCTTGCATAGTTAAGGCATTTGTAAGATGAAGAAATCTGAATGGGATAAGTATGAGAGGCTTCAAAATGAGAGAAGCGCTGAAGAGAAGGCGCCGAACACACAACTTAGGCGGCGGCGATAGGAGGCGGCGATGGGAGACGCAGCCATGGAGTGACGATTGGGAGGATGACGGTCCACCGCAGGGCAGTGCCTGCGGCAAGCCTGTGCCTGCGGCGGCCTGCCGTGGGTTTATTTAAATTATTATTATTATTATTATTATTATTATTATTATTATTATTATTTTCTTTTCTTTTCTTTGTTTCTTTTTTATTTTTTATTTAGTGTTTTTATAAAAATTGAAGATATAACATCACAATTATTTCATTCGTTCTAAAAAAATTCATTCATCAAACTTGATATTATCACACTTACTCTATAAATTTTGGAAAAAAAGTGGGATATTATCGAGGGTGATAGTGATAATAACAAGGGAGTTTTACACTAAGAAAATCGGTTTCAAGGTTTTGGGTGATAATATCGAGGTGTTCTATTAACGAGTGGGATATTGACGAGGTTAGACTGTACTATGTAGCTCTGTGCTTTGTCTAATTTGGTAGGTGTCGTCTGTTACTAACTGATCATACTGTTTTCTGTCGTATGGAAAATAGGATTTTGAGCGTGGAACCCGTTTCAGGCAGAGTGGAGACGAGCCTCAAGAGCTGCAACAAGAAGAAGGCGGCCCCTACCAGCAATCTTTTGGGCTGTCGTTTTGGAGACTTTAACCCCTAAAGGACCAAGTGTCCAAAAAGGGCATTTTGAAAGTTTGGTCAAGTTCCTATGATGTCAATTTCCAACATTCTTCTTTGAAATTTTTACTATAAAAAGACATTACCAAGATCTTAGTGGGAAAACAATTAATTCCTAAATTGGACATTTGATGAAAAAGTTATAGGGTTTAAATTTTAAATGGGGAGGGCGGGCACCTCGGGCACCTCCAAAAACTTTTGATAGGACACTCTATTGAAAGTGAGATTTTCAGTACTTGCAAGTAATATTATTTCCCTTCATATTGTCAAAAAAAAGTTTTTGTCTTTAGTGAAAAATAGCATACCAACCCAAGTCAAACATTTTCACACATTGTCACTCATTGTCGGGCAAGGTACCAAAAAAACTTCTTCTTTTCCACATAAAACCTAGGTATCTTTATATTTTTCACTTTTTATTTTTCCCACAACAATATGTAATATAAACCTTCTTATTAACCATTCGGATTATTAATCAAAAACATATTAAGTTCAAAAAAATTAAAGTGTGAATTAACAAATTTCGAGCCTCCACTTCTTGCACACTTTTTTTGAATATGCTACACCCCGTCTCTACCTCCAAAAATTGGTGTGGAAGGAGCTAACATCATGCTTAACAAGATGGTAATAGATTTAGACCTTGTGTAGTGAAATTTTTTGACACCAAGTGAAGTCAAAGTCTGCTGATCCACTAAACGCAGGGAAGAAAATGAACCATTTGCTTGACTTCAAACACTATAATCTTTCAATCTCTGCGGTCAAAGTTTATGAAATTTTGTACATGTATTACTTAATAAGCCTTTATTGAGATCCTACGGTGAGAACTAAAAATCAAAGTTTTTGTTTCCTTCTTTATTCATTGGACTAGAATCCAACAATTTTGAAGTGTTTTTGGTGTAAAACTGTCTTGGTACCTTAGGGGTTAAAGAGGGTGAAGTTGTTTTTGATAAATTATCAAGCAAATTGAGAAATTCGGAGTGTTTACGAATATTGAGTAGAGCAGTGTGGTAAATATATTGTTCAGCAATCAGTAAATATATCCAATCTAATGATTGGTTAGTGTAAGTTACATGGATGATATAGAGTGAATAGATACAAAACTTGAGAATATTAGAACTTGGAACACAGATACAAAATCTCACATAGTAAACGGTGCGGGAGCTTGGGGAATAAACCTACACCAGCACTAGCCATGAAGACAAGTTTCTCAAGAAAACGCTCCTGCAACTTCCCTAAATAGATGTACCGAATACTTCAAAAAAATTACCAGAGTATTATCACTACCCAGAAACTCGAAACACATTCAGTGTCCATACATCACAAAGGTAAGACATTCTTCTAGAATATGTAGCTACCACAGTAGACTGAAACTTGGGCAGAGTCAGATCAGTAGCAGCTGCCATCCGCTGGGTCCAGACTTCAGACGTTAGATGGATGTCCAGTATTCTGATTTTCTGTGGTATCCGCGGAAGCCGAAACTGGAACTTGTGGCATTATTTCTGTGGAAGTCGAACCTGGAACCGAGAACATGAACATTATAGTCAGCTCAACCACGACAATGGAATGTATTCATCTTTCTTGACACAGATGACAAGCCAGGATTACAGAATTGTTCCAAATAACAAGTCTCTGAATGGGATTGCCAAGTGATGCCAAACTTTCCATTACCTCCACCGAAGAACTTCTTCATCTTAGCCCAATACCCATCCTGTGTCTTTTCGTTCTCATCCTGTGTCTTGACGTCCCCACCCTGTTTCTTGCCGTCCCGATACTGTTTCTCGAGAAGGTATGTCCCCTCTTTAACCTTGACTGTGACCGACTTGCATTCCTGACAGTCATCCGAACTGAGATACAACTGATTGGATCCAAGTTCTTTCGTCGCACACCAGTATTCACGATACGTTGCGTTCGGATCAAGATGGATCTTGTATTTCTCAGTATTCTGGAGAATTTTCAGGGTTCGCCAAACTCCTGAGGTTCCTTCTTTCACCTCCAAGGGGCCGCCGGACTTATTAGTTAACACGGTGCAGTTCGACATCGCGCCTAGGAGACTCGACTATCTGAGCCACCCACTCGTTACAAAGGATAGCTATATATGAGAGAATGAAGAGACCCGTGAGAACAAGTAGTGCCACACGAATAGAAAAGATGGCTCTTATCCAGCAGATCGTTCCTCCCGTCCGTTGTGAGCTGAAAGAATGTTGATTCTTCTCGAGCAATTTTCTAAGCAGCATTCCAAGCCATAGTGTCAAAGAATGCGGGCCTAAAAACATGTATCATATCGGTGAACATGAATGTCCCGGACCGACCTGCGTCTAGACCAAGTACCGCTAAATCATGTTTGCGAACTCAAATCTCGATCACCAGATGCCACTTCTTGTGCAAGAGAATTAGATGTCCACACATTAGCTCCTCCACATTTCATACTGTTCTAGAAACAAAAGTGGTCCTCTTCAACGAACAACATGGGATGGAAACTAGGGTTCAACATAAATGTAGAACTTGGGAGTGTTCATCTGTGTTGATAGTTAACTCCAACAACTTGAGGTCGTTAAACCAAATCCTAGTATCACACAATATCAAAACAATCCGCAACTAGATCTTGTTGCACAACAGATACACTTGGAAACTGCGATTGAGTTAACTACGAAACGGTGGTGAAAACTACCCAAGGAACACAGCTTACCACCAGAAAATGTTGAAGATGTGGTTGGACAAATTGGCGCTTCTCCCTCCGGAACACCTTGTTAGAAAGATCCGCCACTTCTGTCCCAATCTTCTACAGCTGCTGCCTTGTGCAAAGGAAATATTTGGGCAAAGACAAGCTCACAGCCTCCGCCGATTCTGAAAGAACACTCCAAATCAGATCGAGGACCTCCAAATTCACATCTAGAAATCCAACTCAAACCCTACCGACTGTTGAAGTCTCAAATTGGTACTGTACACTTGGCTCCCTTTGCAACAGCATCTGCTGGAAAGCCCAGATGCTATAGTAAAGGGAGCTACAGCGACTGTCAAAACCGATCAAACATTTGCAAACACTTCATTTGATCCTTTCTGGACAAAAAATAAACACATGAAATTGGAGCTGGTAATTTTATTAACATACTATGCAATATATAGTATATATTAGAGGAAAAACGCCTTCAAAATTAGAGCTCTAAAAAGACTTGGAAAAATCCGAAGTCCACCTAGGCATTTGATCAATTTTGCCAACCCATGAAAGATGATCTCTCAATACTTTGTTCACCTCCCTTCTGCTGCTTTTACAACTGCAATTCTATGTGGCATACTTTCTACAGGCCTCCTACAACCATATGGAGTGATGGAGTGGAAAACTTCTACCACACGATCCCATAATTCGAATAACCGAGTTGGAGGTCTCTCATATCGATTGAGTATCCGTTTGAGAATTGACCAAAGGTGTTCAATGGGATTCAAATTAGGCGATTGAGTAGGCAAGGGTAGAAGAGTAAAAGGTTGCCGTGAGAGCCACTCTTGAAGCATCTTCGTTGTGTGAATGGGAGCATTGTCTTGTTGGAAGATGACACGAGAACTATCTAAGTTGAACTTGGAAATTACCCTGTGGACATTTTCCTCTAGAATGTCATGATAACGCATCTGATTAATGCGCCCCTCAACTTTGCATATCAATCCAGATCCATGCATGCACATACACCTCCAAACCATAATCCCCTTACCTCCATGTTTTACTGTTTGATTGATAGTTTGTACCGAAAGCGGCATCCCCTCTTGTGTCCAACACCAAATCCTTTCGTCTGAATTGAAGCGGTTGATTTTACTCTCGTCTGAGAAGATTACTTGACTTCAATCCTCTACGGTCCAGTGTTTGTGGACTCTAGCGAACTTTAAACATGCCTTCACATATTTGGAAGAAAGATGTGGTTTTTTTTCCTTTGTTTGCAAACGTAAACCAACTCTATTAAGTGCATGCTTGATAGTATGAGAGCTCACTTTCTTCCCAATACTTGTTGCGCAGACCTTGCTACATCTATACAAGTACCCATTCTTCCCCTCACCATTTCTAATACACACCTTTGTTCTTGTGCTCTATTCAACTTTCGAGGTCTACCTCCAGGCAAGCGGTTTATATCACAAGCATGTACCTGACAAAGGTTATGGACACTTCCTACACTCACATGCAAAGTATTTGCTATCTCCATGTGTGAACATCCTCTCTGGAGCATCGAAACTACGTTATCTTGAGTCTGTCGAGATAATGCTTTGGGCATCTTGAAACACTAAAGAAGAAGGTCTATAGAGTAGCAATACACGTGCACGCACACAACTATCAGAGACTAGAAAAATCAAAATTCTATGAGTGCTAGTGGAAGATCTCTCACAAATTTGTGCACATCAAGTCACAAGCTTTTGCATTTTATGGGTTGTCAAAAGTGATCAAATGAAAGAGATGATAGTAGCCATCCATCTCTCCACACAAATGCATTGCCATCTGTACACATGGTTGTCTATTGTGCCGTGACGGGGACAATTTCCGTCACAATGTCACGATGTCACGACACAATGACGGCATGAAATTGTCACGGATCGTAACTTTACTGCGACGGGACCATTTCTACGTCAGAAAACACAATATTTACATTTACCGAGAGAGAGACACGTTGGATACAGAAAGGAATCTGTACGCCACATGTGCAGACAAGTCATCAACTACGGTGAATTCATGTCCCAATAATTTTCAGCACGTTTACAAGAGTATCTGCGCCAATCCGCGCCTCACTTCGTCGTCGAAGGTTGTCCGCGGCCAGTCCGCGGTTAGTCCGCGGCCATTCCGTGCTCAGTCCGCAGCCAGTCCGCGGCTTGTCCGCGGCCAGTCCAAACCAGTGTCACTAGTAGTCCGCGACGGCGTCCTGTGCCAGTCCGCGTCCCAACCGCGCCCTACTCCATATGAATTTCAGTATAAAATAGTACCGTCTCAAGGTGATGGTGCTTAATCTTACACAGTGGATTTCAAGACCTTGGATTCTTTACACAAGAATGCATTGCTTGAAATCCCATTGCTGAGGAGGGTATTGCCGACCCCTAATTGGCTCTTAAGCACGTAAATGCCATGCCGCGTCAGAATTCTGTATGGGATCTATGGTACAAAGACATGGGCAACGCTCCTTCAAGATCAGCACAACAAGTGAAATGTCGGTTTTGTTCTCACATCATGTCTTATAGAGCCGACAGGATGTTGTTGCACATGGGGTATTGTCATCCTAGTAATCTAGGTCGTGACGTCCAACTATGTAGGATGGTGCCTCCACATGTGTGTGCGTTGTTTTAAGGTTGTGATGGGATTGTTCCTGATCGTTCCGATGTTGCCAACGATGTACCATATTCTCAACAACGTGTAGAAGACGAGAATAGGATTGGAGTGGAACACTTATTGTCACAATCCGTGGAGGATGACATGGAACAGTTTCAGAACTCCCAAACGAGTTGTGACGTGGAATCTTTACACTTGAATAGGGAACCTCAAGAGCTACGTCAAGCGACCTTGTTGAGGGCTTCCACATTTCCAAAAGGCAATTCTTGGACAAGGCTTAGTCTAGTGCTTTCTATGAAGCAAACATTCCATTTAATATCATTAGGCACCCTGCATTTGTTAAAGCGGTACAGGAAACTGGACGTGCACGAATGCCCGCCTACCATCCACCGACCTATAATGCCGTACGTACGAAGTTGTTGACAAACAAAAAAGTTGATGTAGAAATGGCTGTCAAGGTAGCCATGGGTAATGCCATATCAAAGTATGGTGTTACAAAATGTAGTGATGGTTGGGACAACGTTCAGAACCGGCCTTTGCTAAATGTTATTCAGTCCTGCACAAAAGGGGATGTTTTCATAGGCACCATTGATACATCGGGGAATTTTAAAGATCACTTTTATGTTGCTTCTCAAATTCGACCATTTCTGCAAATGGTTGGGCATGAAAATGTTGTCCAATTATGCATCGACAATGCTCCGGTTATGGCATCCGCATGTCGTGACATCATGCGAGAAATTCCACATCTCTATGTTCAAGGATGCGTTGCCCATTGTTTGGATCTTTTACTAGAAGATTGGGGCAAAGAAGCTTGGGTACAAAGGATTGTTAAGAAGGCAAGGCTTATTTGTTTATTCATCAAGAACCACCATGCCTCACAAGCAATCTTTTGAAGGTAATCACCCAATCTCTCTATTCGTTTGTCCAATGAGACACGATTTGCAACAAACTTTCTTACGATACAAGGCCTCCTCCAAGTTTGCTAGGCTCTAGAGAGAATGGTGGTCGATGAAGAATGGCATGCTTTTATGGCGGAATTGCGGACTTGAGCGCCGCGCGCACATGAAAAAGGCCTTTATGCACGGCGCGTTATACGCTCGGATGGATTTCGGGACGTTTGTGTGAATTTTGAGTACATGGTGTTGCCGGTGGTACGTGCTCTTTGTGTGTTTGACAGCAATGCTCCCGCTATGTGCCATGCATGGAGGGTCATGCATGAATTAGGAATCCATGTTCGAGGATTCCACAATGCCCCGTTTTGCTTGGAACAAGATTTGGCAACAAGGGCATTAGGTGCCTTTGACGCAAGGTGGGGGCTCATGATTACTGACCTTCTTTGCGTGGATGGGCCCCGTTGCACGAGCACGAGTATGCAAGACCAATCTTGAATCGTGTTCTTCGGAAGCTAGTTACGAGGGCGGATGATTTAGGTTTAGTCCTCAATCAGTACGAAGATTTCATTGAAAACAGAGGGACATTTGCTTATTCCATGCAACCTAATGTGTTCAATGTACCGCCCCATGAATGGTGGGATGCCATGGGAGGCGGGGCAAAGCCATTGCAGATTATAGCAAGACGCATCCTTGCTCAAGTATGTTCTGCTTCGGCATGCGAACGCAATTGGAGCATGTATTCTTATATTCACAACAAATCCCACAATCGCCTACAACATAGTCGGGCGAGGACCTCGTGTACAATTACACCAATTCTAGACTCCTTAGGCATCGAAGAGGAACCAGGGTTGTCCAATGGCTTGAGTTGAATGGCGTGCATTCCGATGATGAAAGCAATGGAGACGATTCTGACGATGCAAATGATGAAGGACAACATCATGTCAATAATGATGGACTTCATGATTCTGACATGGACGCTGATACTTTTTATTCGGACAATGGAGATTCAGATGGTGACGGTGGTGAGGGTCACCGTGATGGGGATAACGGTCCGGATTATGACGGTCTTCACTTTGATGGTGACGGTAGAAGTGGAGATATAGGTGTTTTTGATTTCACCGAAGGCGAAGAACCACAACATGTTCAATTGCCTTATAACCTTCGCGGGCATGATCATGGGCCGTCATTTGGACAACTTTGTGTAGGACAAGGACTTCGGAGTGAACAGGAAGAAGGCGTTCACCACCAGGCCGTCCACGCAAATGTTGACTTGCCTTCCCAGCCTGAAAGTGATTCGTTATCATTTGGTAGGGAAGGGCAACACATCCCGGATCACAGAGAAGAGGAAGCCACTACACCAGCGGGTGATACGTCTGTGGTGCCATCAAGGCTGGTTTGCAATGGCAATTCCAATCCGCAATGTAATACGACTTCAAATGTTCAAGGGATATCCTCGCCTGTTGAAGATGTTGTGGTGAATGTGGCAACCACGGAGATTGATGTACCTCTCCAAGTTGGAATACCAAATCGGCCGCTCACCCGTAGTCGTGTAGTTGCGGGGTGAATTGGTGCAGCGACTACACGGGGGTTCGGTGCTTCATTGATCGCACTTCAAAACAATCGTCCAAATATTGGACAAGGACAAAATCAGAGGCAATCCATCCGGCCGAATAATGCTCATATTCTGACCGTTCGAAAACAACCTCTCACTTCAACAAGTGAACGAGGCCATTATATACGCAAGGGTGGAAGGGGGCTTGTAACAAGTGGAAGAGGATTAGCTTCGTCCTTAGATGACAACAATGCGATTGTAGATGTAGGTACAGCACTTCCACGTTGCCGGGAGGCTTTTACGAGCATCGCAAGTGCTAGTGGTCGACGGAGGACTACACGAGGGAAAAAGAGACGGCAAAGGAATCAAGGAATACTGATGCCATTTGTTGGTGAAGCTTACGATCCACTTGACGGAAGACCCAATTTGGATGACAATGGAATACGTAACGTCGAGGGCTCTCGTCCAATAAGGAGGTTGGTTATTGGTCGACACGACAACTTGCAATTGAGAAGTGTTACTCCGCAATCCGACAACGAAGATAGCACGGATGAATCTGATGTGGATCCACGGTGCATAGAAGAGAACAACCCAGCAGTTTAAGTGCGAACTTGAATCTTAGTGGATTGAAGACTATTAAAATTTGCATCACGCATACTACGAGGTCTATAGATGTTCTTTGTGTATGTTTTCCATATGTTTCATATTATACTCTTACTTTTGAATGTTATTTTGATTTCTAGACATTCATCTCGCACAATAAGGTACTCAGTAAGCGGGATGTAAAAAATATTTAGGGGTTAGCGGACATGGAGTTCAGTGCCCACAGATATTGCATCGGACTGGCGCGGACTGCCCGCGGATTGTCCGCGGACTGGCCGCAGAATGGTCGCGGACTGGGCGCGAACTGCCCGCGGATTGGTCGCAGACTAGCCGCGGACAAGGTGCGGACTAGCCGTGGACAAGTGCGACCCTACGGCCGCGGACAGGCGCGAACATAGACGGACAAGGGCAGACATGGGGATATAAAGTGGGAGAGAGGAAATGTTAAACGCACATTTTCCCACGAATCCTGGACGCCCTGACGCCCTTGCCTCCACATTGACGGCGGTGTGCAGAGTTTTCAGGTGGGGAAGTGGTCCTTTTGAGGACGGAGATTACCTGATAAGAGAATTTTTTGTCCTCTAAAGCATCTGCACAGGTACCGAAGATGTTGAAGATTTCAAAGATTTGACGAAGACGAAGTTCATACTTTTTTACACTCTCTCAAGCAGCACTATTTTGAAGTGCTTGCTTGGGATTTATTGTAGCACTATTTTGAAGTGCAATCAGCTATAGGTGGCATAATCATATTAGAATAGTTAGTTAGTATTAGAATAGCAATTAGGAGTATTTTGTAGTGGTTTAGGATTGTTTAAAGCATTTTCACCATGCATAGCAGTGGTGGAGATGGTGGAGGGAGGAAGAGGCAGAATGTGCCAGATTTGGGCACAGGTTCTTCAAAAAAGTCCAAGAAGGCTGCGGATTTGGAGCTAGATATTTACAGGGACCCTGATCTCTTGGCGTACGGCGGATGGGAAGGCTTACCGTAGCCATGGACATGTCAGCAGGCGTATGAGCACATTAGTTTTGCTCACCTTGACCGATGGTATATTTCGGAAGTACTTGAGGATCATTGCCGAACGAAGCAATTGACGTATGCCAACATTACCTCCATAGAGATTAGATGGAGGTTTCTGGAGATTTTACGAGCCATCTCCCACGAAACACGTTGGCCCAAAAATACCATTCCTAGAAGAATAGCACCGATGGTATACGCGGAGTGTGTGTTGAACAAGCGCTTTGATTGGTCGACCCTTAATGAGGTAAGCTATCTTGCGTGCGATAAGACGTGAGCAGTGAGCGGTGAGGCGTGAGCGATGAGCGGTGAGCGATGAGCGGTGAGCGATGAGCGGTGAGCGATGAGCGGTGAGCGGTGAGTGGTGAGCGGTGAGCAAAAAGTTTGTGAAAAGTTAGTAAAAAGTTTCTGAAATTTTTATTTTTTTACTGAAGGTAACTAGTATTTATGCTATAAACAATATTATGTTTCCAAAAATAGTCCCAATAAAGGGTCCTATGACCGCTGATTTGAATGTGGACTACGATGTAGGGTAAATAATCTTAGACCTATTACCGTGCAACTTTTCATAAATAAAGGAAGGGGTGAAAGTCAGTAAGTATTAATAAATAGTTTAATTAAAAAATAAGTAAAGCAAGGAGACCTATGACCGCTGTTTCATTATTAGAAATAATCATTTGAGAGTCAAAATTTTGTCAAAATATATACCATATAGTGCAATAAAGTTGCAGCAATAGAAGCTATGGACCTATGACAATTGTTTTTTGTGAATGGAACAAAGGCATACTACACCATTCACTTTATATGGTGTAGATTCATTATTGATGTGGATCCACCTACACTAATTTACATCAAGCACGTGCATGTCAAGTTTGGATTGGATATTCACTTTCAAGCAAGTGTGCATGTCAAACAATTGGATGTAAATCTCTAATTTGTGTAGTGTTTCGAAATAGTATGGTCCACTTTATAAAGAAAGAACGGCGTAGTACATATATAGTCAATGAGGCAAAATATTTGTTGGTAATGCTTTAATTGCTCCAAGAAATCAGACAATAGCTGAAAATTGAGTTCTCAGAAAAATATGTCATCTATGAATGGGATTCTAGGAATCACTAGACATGTTGCCTCCACGTATGTAGCAATCTAGATGCTTACAAATTCCTTGACTTCATTGTGCAACAAAAGTTACAGTATTTGTATTTTGGGTGAAAAGTTGTTCAAGCACCATCTGCGCCCCACCTTATTAGATATCAACGAAGTAGGTGAAATGCATGGACATTTGTGTGAATCATAAGAACGTTGGCAATCTATACATAAAACTCGCTCTTCCAAGATTCTTCAATCACTATGCATTTTTATAAAGATGCATTACGTGTTCACATGAACTAGTATCTTGTGTGATTGTACAACTGAGAAATCAAATTGATTTTGTAATCATCCTTTCAGCACAATATTTTGCAACACTTAGCATGCCCTCTGGCCTCTACAAAGTTGAGATGGAAAATTGTAGTGTATAATCAAAATCTAGCAATATCTCAATCCTTGATATGATGCAACATTATAATCCATTCAAAATTTATCAAGTAAATTCTAAAAGTGTTGTAATTGTGGAATTTAAACCGGTTGACAAGCTCTATGCCAAAGCTCACCTTAATTGCTCCCCCATTCTCTAAGTTGTGAACACATGCAACACTATCAAAGGGGTGCCTTTAAGGACACCTTTTTGGAAGTACAATACTAAATGTTCTGTTTGGTGTGGCCATATTTTTACCAACAATGGTGACAATGATAACTCTATTTAAGTTGTATAAATAGATGTACTCTGAGTAATAATCTTGAAAAAAAAACTACAGCACTTTCAAATCATATAGTGAGACTGCACTAGATATAAATTTTGGTATAGCACTTCATTAGGAGATGCGTTTAAGCGACACTATTTTGGAATTTTTGGCAAATGCTCAACAAGATGAAATGTTTATGAACTCTTGCTCCACTCTCAAGAGGTTGTCATTGGAGGCATCCTTTTAGAAATTGCATTGAAGCCTCCTTCTATGTGCCATTCGACCCATCATCTCTAACGGGGTCGGGGCATTTCTATGCTCACCTAGAATGTGGAATAAAATTAAAAGGCACCTCGGCCTTGGTGTAGTGGTTTGAGTCATGGCACACCGGTGAGGTGGTTGTATGTTCAAATCCCCATGCTGGTATGGTGCCTACCACCATAGTCCACCCAACTATGATCGGGGTTCTTGAGACCTCATTGTATGGGCACCCAAAAAGCCCTTGGGGGGATGACATGTCGGTTGTCTTTAAGACACGTAGTATAAAAAGTATTTACCTTCAAAAGGGAGAAGTAGCTCTAGATTCACTATCATGTGTCCGGTGGCCATCGGATTAGTGAATATAATGAACAAACACTATATTCACGCATGTCCTTTCGGGATCCGGAGTTCTTCTTCTTTTTCTTGGAATAAAATAACTAAGTTGAGTGCTTGAGAGGATGATGGGGCTCTCAATCCCCGTGACAAGCCTAACCTAAATTATTATTTCCCTCTATACTATTTCACTTACATTAGATTCTATGGAGTTGACTAAAAGTTGTTCAACTTTCTTTGATTAGAAGGAAGAAACCTATTTGGAAGGTTCTTGGAGGCTTTAAATTCTTCAGTCGGATCAGGTTGGGTTGTGAAGCTACAGTAAACATATCAAGTTCGGGCTTAAAATATACTTACCTATAATTGCCACTTTAAGGAAAAGGACATATTTAGAAACTTTTTAGAAATTTTTTAGATTTTTTTCAATGAAAGAACTTACGGTTTTATTCTCAACCTAAGTGATTTCATATTATTTTGATGAAAATTGAGTTACTTATGAATTTTCATAGTGTGCTCCGACTTCAGCCTATTTCTGCCACTAGGAACCCCCCATGAGCGCCGGCCAAAAGTCAAGGGTCTTGATCAATTCTAAGCCTTAATTTGGAGCTAACAAGGAGTGAATGGGGGTGGTAATGAGGGTGGATGTGGGGTGGAATTCAAACCATATATAGGGTGGTGGTGTTAGGATGGTGGCGGTGTTGGGGGAGGGGGGGGTATACCTTACAAGGAAGCTTGCCCATAGAGGTTCTTACACCTCCTCCCAAAGGACTGCCGCTAGCGGCACACCCCTAGAAGCAACTGCTCAAGCTTGAGTATTTGATGCGATTTCCAAAATGGTGTAGCACGTTGCAATCGGAGCTAGGATGAGAGAGTTATGAGCGGATGAAGTTTTGGGTGGCAATACTTCATCCGCGCATAAAACTCTCTTTCAAGCTCCGCTTCTAATGTGCTATACCATTTTGGAATACTTAGAAAATTTTCTACAATTTGAAAAGAAGTTTTTGAACTCTTGCACAATCCCAAGAGGTCATCATTGACGGCATCCTTTTAGACAATGCCTTGAAGGTTCTTGCACCTTCTCCCGAAGGACTGCCGTTGGCGGCACACCCCTAGAAGCCACTACATGAGCTTGATTAATTGATGCGATTTCCATAATGGTGTGGCACGTTGCAATGAGAGCTAGGACGAGAGAGTTATGAGCAGATGAAGTTTTAGGTGGCAATACTTCATCCGTGAATAAAACTCTCCTCCAAGCTCCGCTTCTAATGTGCCACATCATTTTGGAATATTTGGAAAATTTTCTACATTTGTGAAGAAAAGTTTTGAACTCTTGCACTACTCCCAAGAGGTCATCGTTGACGGCATCATTTTAGACAATGCCTTGGAGGTTCTTGCACCCCGTCCCGAAGAACTGCCGTTGGCGGCACACCTCTAGAGGCCACTACACAAGCTTAATTAGTTGATGCGATTTCCAAAATGGTGTGACACGTTACAATTGGAGCTGAGCGAGTTGTGAGCGGATGAAGTTTTGTGCATAGGACTCTCCTCTAAGCTCCATATCTATCCTGCCACACCATTTCGAGAATTCTTGTCAAATAATTTCCAATGCGTGGAGAAATTTCGAGCGTGCTTAAGAGCTACTTTAAGAGAGTGCCGTCAGTTTAGCTTCTCCTCAAAGGCACTGCCGGCAATGGCAGTGCTCAACGAGAGGGCAAAAAGCAATGCAGAGAGGTTGATCAATCCTCTCCACATTGCTCGTTGCCCTCCCGTTGAGCACTGCAGTTGCCAGCAGTGCCCTCAAGGAGAGACTAAAATACTCTTACCAAGGGCACTGCCGGCAACAGCAGTGCTCAACGGGAGGGCAAAAAGCAATGCGGAGAGGTTGACCAATCCTCTCCACATTGCTCGTTGCCCTCCCGTTGATCATTGCCATTGCCGGCAGTGTCCTGGAGAGGAGATTTAATTGCTCTCACCCTAGGCACTGCCGGCAACGGCAGTGCTCAACGGGAGGGCAGAAAGCAACGCGGAGAGGTTGATCAATCTTTTGCACATTGTTTGTTGCCCTCCCGTTGAGCATTGCCGTTGCCGGCAGTGCCTTTGGTGGGAGCAAGCAAGTCTTTTCTCTAGAGGACTGCCGGCAACGGCTGTGCTCAATGGGAGGGCAAACAACAATGCGGAGAGATTTATCAATCCGGATTTGTCTTGTTTCAACCTAGTCATTCTAATGTGCTTTTTCCAACTTTTATTCAACAAGAGATTGGGGACACCGCTGCTCAGGCTCAGCGCAAGTTCAACAAGAGGTTCCCCGACCCAACTGAGTGGACAGCTGCAAACGCACATGAGTTTGTTTCAAAAGCAGTGACAAAGACCAAGTTGCACTGCAGTTTGGAGCTTCGGAAGCAACTCCCTACGGCCGATCCGAAGCATACACTTCGATTTCTTGAGGAGATTAAGTGGCATTACAAGTTGCATGAGGATGACGCAAAGATGACGCAAGAGAAGCTTGCCATGCTTGCCACTTCAGCGATGGACTCTTCAATGAAGGTGAAGTGGCTTGAGCGTTGGAATCGAGACGGAGCTCTTCGAGAGTCCCTCCAATTCTTCAAAGGCTAATTTCCAAATTCCAATATTCCAGATTGGCTAAACCGGGCAACGTGGTCGGCCCAACAAAGTCATTTTTATTCTTATTTTCTTCATATTCTGCATTTCTAAAAATCACTAATTCTTCGAGAGTCCCTCCAATTCTGCATTTTGCGCCTGCTGTGAAGACTCGGAGAAAGGGTAAACGTGTTGCAAAACAGGCTGCTCAAAAATCATCGAAGGATTCAGATGCTCTTAAGGTTCTTTGAGATGCCACTGAAGTTCCTGTGGCATCGGTCGTGGTTGCTCCCGTGTCGGAAGAGATTCCCTCTGAGCCAGATCTCACATTATTCTCTCCTTAAGTAGGCACTTCTCTGAAGCGGAAGGCTTCTCCATTCTCTCCATTCCCGACGGCATCCTCCACAGCAAAGATGGGTATTCAAGTGGAGAATCTCTCATTGCATGATATGATGATGAAAGGAAAAAAACATTCAGCCATGGTTCGGATGAATCAATTTATTGAGAAGGTTTGCTCTTTCAATTCATTTTTCCATTTAATTCTCAGTTTTTGTGTTTGTGACTTAGAGATTGCCGCTAGTGGCAGTATTTTCTGCCACTTGATTGCTGGGTTGTGTTTATCCATTCTGATTGATGGATTCCTCTCAGTGGCCTAGTTGCAATGGGAGCCTCCATTGTGTCGGTTTCGTAGTTAACAATACATGTATTCTGTCCGCGTTCTATTTTAGTAATACGTTACTTCAAAGTCAGCTTTTTATCCGGCAGACTCAATTTGGTGCATGCATTCATTACCACTCCCGCTGCCGGCAGTGGTTCATTGTCAGCATCTGATATGAAATGCATTCCATTCTTGCAGGCTCTGCAAGGTGCTCCCAATGAGGCTAGGAGCTCAATGTGTCCTCATTGTGATTTTGATCTCGTGATAGCAGATTTTCCTAATGGACTCCGCGTTCCGTCCATTTCTCATGATGTCAATGACATCCCCTTGTGGAATATGTATTCAGTCTCTTTTGTTGAGGAAGTCTTCGAGTTTGTTGGCGCCTTTCTTAATGACGTTGGTGTTGTCCTTGTCTGTTTACCTGAGAGCCTCTAGATCCGCTCGGACGTAAAATCATATGCCGCGGCATATGACTTCAAGCTTCTCAATGAGTGGTGGAGGGTGAATGACTTGCCATTGGTCTTGGCTTCCGACCCTTCGAAAGCGGTTAGTTGTTCCCTTCATTGTGCACTCCAATGTTTTTATTAATGTCTTCTTTTAACCATTCTTCCATTTTGAATCATAATCTCCAGACCCGACGTTTTTGAGTATTCCTCTTTGTGCGTGTGGAGCTTCCCTCAGCGGATTTTATTTTCAATGTGAATGCTGACCTTGCAAAGGTGTGTTGGGGTATCGATGAGACGGATGTCATTGTGAACCATACCGATATGGAGTCCCAGGCAATGAATGGCAGGGTTCTGTGGAGGGCGGGCAGGGATAAAGATATAATATTTTTCCAAATGCTCATTGAGGCCCTCACAAAGCCTCAGGCCATTGTCTTTGATGTGTTTGCATCCACAGGTATGTGAGATCTTTTCAATGCCCTTTGATGTTTTTCTAGTATTACATCATACTCACCATCTTTCATGTCGTAGGAAAGTCCATTCGTGCATGCCGTGCCCTGGGGCGTCATATGGTTCGATTTGAGGCGGACAAGGCTGCGTACGAGAAGTTGTTCAGACCTCTATTCTCTTCACAGGTCAAATATTATGACCTGAGGCTTTGTATGTATTGAAATCTGCGTTAGTAGTATGTTTTCTTCTCATGTTCATGGCGGCCTCCCTCTTCTCAATTTAAGTTTACTCTAATTTCTTCAGAGTTACCAATCCGACGTCCTTGGGGGTTTGAGAGCATCGTAGGACGTCCTAGGACGAGGACGTCCTGACGTCACGTCGGACACAGCGTCCGGGGGAGACGGGTAAAATGCATTTACGGGAGGCCCTGGTAAGTTTCTGGACCGTCAGATTCGACGAAGTGCCCCGCGGCGAGATCGCAGCCGTCAAAATGCCACAGGTCGTCCGATCGGTCGCTGTCGTCTGAGCGATCGGACGGCACCTCGGTTGTCCTCCTGATCGGACGGCCGATGGACCGATCGTATGGCCGCGATTTGATCGCGCGGGCGCACGACGGCCGTCCGATCAGGCCGATGGCTTTAGGGTTGTCCGCCTGGCCGTCCGACCAATCGGACGGCCGTGGTGGCGGTCGGCCTTATGGTCGTCCGCCATCCTCTCTCCCTCACTTTTTCTTTCCCCTCTCAATATATATTTTTGAGTGGATGCGGAGTGGCTTTGGCTGGCATTTTTCCATCCATTGGCTCCTCATCTTTGGGAGGGAAAAAGTGATTCACATTGGGGGGGAGGTTTTGCGGTTTTTTTAAAGTTTTTTTAAAATCTTGTTCCAAACAGTTTTTCCTAAAAGTTTTTTTTAAGAACTTGTTCCAAGCTAGTTTTTTTCTTAAAGTTTTTTTTAAAACTTGTTCTAAAAAGTTTTTTTTTAAAACTTCGAACGGCGGCAAGTTTAAGAAGATGCCTAAGGACAAGAAGAAGCAGAAGGTTGCGGACTTCGGAGTAAAGCTTCATCCAATCCACGACGTTCCATCTGAGACTTGCAAGAATTTCCTCATAGAACTGACCGTCACATTCTATGAGGAAAATTTTATTCGATCATTGGAGAGCAAGTACGTTAGATACAGAGATGAAGGCCCCAAGAAGTTCCGGACGGACATGCGACACCACATGATGGACGCGCTTCAAGCCCCGATGTGGAATACGGAGACCCAGAAGCGCGAGTTTTTGAAGTTCTTGGATGCCAGAGTTCACGATCCACTCTGAAATGCCAAGAACTTGTTGACCAAGTTTGTGAGGTTCAATCGCACGACGGATGAAGTTTTCAACGACGTGCTGTAGAAGGCGGATTTGTTCGTGGCCCAGTTGAAGCCATTCACCAAGAATCAAAACTGGCATGGCTCCGTGGAATGGTGGAACTCGATAGAGGGGCACCAAGAAGACCCGCTGCATAAAGCCCATCTCATTGTCATTCCGCCAACAGCCGCGGTTATACGAATGGACAATGCGAACAGGAGAGGTGGATACGCCACCATTCGCAAAGTCCGCATTGAGGGTGCTCCGGGCATTGATCCATTCTAGGAATTTGCCGCCAAGTTGTCCAACCAATCGGAGACACGGCCGGATTTGGCAAAAGTGGAGCATCAGAACGAGTCGATGACGGTGAGGATTCCACATCCAGGTGTCATCCATTTCGTGGCCATTCATCCGGACAAGTACGAAGGCTATGCGTATTAGTGGAATGGCGGGACAATTCGAGAGATGTTGAACCGGGATATCGAGTTTGGTGACGATGTCATCACACATTTGAACTATGGGAGATTCCCCGATGATGAGATTATTCGAGTTCAACAGTTGGTTCATTTTTGCAAAAAATAGATTGAGCTTGCGTGGGCGTTGTTGTGCATCATGAACGAGGTCCACAAGAGCAACAATCTCCACAATGACTTGTCTCCGGACAATATCCTCCTCCACTTCCCTCCAGATGAATCGCAAGTGTATATTGGAGTATGGGATTGGGGCATGACCACGAAGGTTAACGAACCAATGCAGTCTCTTTACACGTTCACAAAGCGTGAAGACATGGCCGAGACTCTGCGAAAGCGATGGTGGGTGGATCCGCGGGTTGCGTACTTGCACAAACCAGATGCGGATGTGCAAATGATTCCGAAGTTATCCATGGCTTCGGAAGAATTCGCTACAGCCCGAATAGCTCAACGAATCAACGCGCGGACAATGTCCATAGACTATGAGAATCTGCAATGGGAATCTCGGAGTTCCGTAGTATTCTCAAATCAAGAATTTGCGGATACATTTCATATGTACATGGAGAGAGTCTGCAACGAAAACCGAGAAAGCGTTGGAGGGTTGTTTCATATCATTACACGCTTCAGCGACACATACAACTGGCCCACGCCTCATGAGCATTATCGGTCAACGTATTAATAATACATAGGTTTTACGTTATTCCTTTCGGCATTATTAGACTATACTAGATAGCATGCACATTTTAAAGTGACTATAGCAATAGTCTTAGATTAATATGTACTACATGCCTTTGAAATTTGGGCACAAGAAGTAAAAAAACCTTATTTCATATAGCCGTGCAAAGACCGACATTTTTTGAATTTTATATGGTTTAGGTTGTGGCATAGTTCCGATTATTTAACTTATCAATGTGTTCTATTTTAAAATTCTTGTATTTCAGAATTTTTTTTAAATTACCTCAAAATATCCAAATCCAACCTTATGATGATATTTCCCTACACACCAATTTTTAGAGGTAGAAAAGAACTGTAGCATATTCAAATCAAGTGCGCAAATACTGGAGTTTAAAAATTGCCATTCGAAGTTTTATTATTTTGTAAACTAAATTAGATTTCAAATGATAATCCAAACCTAGGTTTAGGAAGGTTTTCAGTGTTCACTACATGTTGTTGAAAAAGCAAAATGTGTAGAATATGATGATCTCTAGGTTTTATGTAGAGAAGACGTATATCAAATTTTACGAGTTTGGGTTCGAATTTTTGGGATAGATCATACTGCCCATGGCACTAAATCATACATAACCTCAACCATTTTATGTTTCTTGAATATAATTTAGCATTTATAGAAATTACCCCCATTTGAAACGCCTCCTCAGGCCCGACTCCCTACTCATACAACATGTCTCCTATATCCCCAAAAATATCGTGACAGTTTTGCTCCGAAAATACTTCACAGTTGTTGGATTCCAGTGCAATGACCATAGAACGAAACCAAAAGTTTGATTTCTAGTTCTGACAGTTGGATCTCAATTAAGACTTATTAAAAAATATGTTTACAAATTCCAAAAACTTTGAGCGCACAGATTGAAAGATTATAGTGTGTGAAGTGAAGCAAATGGTTCATTTACTTCACTGCGTTTAGTGGATTGGTAGACTTTGACTTTACCTGGTGTCAAAATTTTGAACTACAGAAGGTCTAAATCCACTACCTTAAGCATGATGTTAGTTCCTTAGACAACAATTTCTTGAGGTAGAGGACAAGTGTAGCGTATTCAAAACAACTGTGGAAGTAGTGGAGGTTCAAACTTTGCCAATTCAAACTTTTTTTCCTTCTGAACTTAATGTGTTTTGGATTACTAATCCGAATGGTCAATAAGAAGGTTTACACCACATATTAATGTGGAGAAAATAAAATGTAACAAATACAAAGATATGTAGGTTTTATGTGAAAATTAATAAGATCTTTTGGTACCTCGCCCGACAATGAGTGACAATGTGTGAAAATGTTTGACTTGGGTTGGTATGCTGTTTTTAAAAAATTCAATAAAGAGAAGACTTGTTTTTTCAAGGGAACGGTGAAAAAACATCGTTTCTCATGAGGTTTTCCATGACATTGTCATGTACATTCTTCTAAATATTTACATCTGAATCAGGTGCATAGAAAAGTTAAAAGTTTGATTCAAAATTTGCATGTTTAGGGTTCATGCACGCTTTGGCGACGTCCCCTTCCATCCAATTGTATTCTTTCCGTGTCCATCATCATATTATTGTTTCAAATGAGATTTGAAATGAGACACCTTACATGTCTTGTAAATGAATATCGCCATATATAACAAATTTGAAAACACAACCAACACTAACACACAAAAAACATGCATGAGATCAAATGTGATGAACATATTCTCTAGCCATAATCTACATCCAAAGTTTAGTCCCTGAAATTTTATTTTTAAATACACTCCAAAATGTCAAATTTTCAAAACTTTTGTAACAATTTTTTTGCTTACCAACCATATGAAAACGCACCTGAAAAGCCCAAATCCGAAGTCGGAATTCCAAAAAAATGAATATTTTGGAAGTTATTAACTCGCTGTTAAGTTAATTCTGCCAAAAAAAAAGTTTCATCCACTATGGATGAAATTCTATGCGGCGGAAGAAAAATCTCCTAGCGGATGAAAATTTCCGCAGCGGATGAAAAACAACGCAACGAATGAAAAACAGGCTGCGGATGAAAAAAAAACTGCGGCTGAAAAATCAGAATGCGGATGAAAATCAGACTGCGATTTAAATGTTTGTAGCGGATGAAAACATTCGCAGCGGATGAAAATTAGATTGGAGGTCAAATTTTGAAAACCTAATTATAATATTAAACTACATTACAATGATTGGACTAATGCGTTGCAAAGCAAGCGCCAACCGCTAGTTTGCATCTATAGAAATTTAGTAGTGGTTCGCGCTTGTTTTGCAACCCATTATAACAACCACTTTAATGAATTTTCTATATTATTTAATATTAATAAAAACATTCATTTCAAAATTACTTAAAAAAAATTGGAAGACTAGAGAAGGAGCGGGTTACAAACATTAAGTGTTTCTTAATAGTGTTCGTGATAATTCTTAACACTTAGCACTAGTCATTCGGAGACGATTTTTCTTCTGGAGATTGTTTTTCGTCCAGAGACTGTTTTTTCAACCACGGACTACTTTTCCATCCTCTGACTATTTTCATCCGCAGTGGATGAAATTGTAATTTGGCCAAATTATATTAATAGTGGATATCGGCTCTCTGAGTAGGGTTTTGATTTAGTAGAAAAAATTAATTGTGTAGAAGGTTTTCCAAAAGCCACATTCTTGTGAGTGTTTATAAAGCATTTTAAAGAAGTTCAATGCCTAACTCTGTAGGTAGATTGCTACGACATATTTACTCGAACATCTAGAACCATAACAATTTAAAGCAATGAAGTATATGCAATCATTAATACAAACATGCATACATTAAATTGTAGAGGCATTCAAATATGAATAGCAAAAATGCTTATAGGAAGATTTTGTTGTATTCATTGATATTGTATCATGTATTTGGTATACCATTTCGTGTACTCTATAGAGTAATTTCCACACACTAAAATATCCTTAGAGCATAACTTATGGCCATACACAAAACATGACAAATCATCACAACACAATACAACAACAAACCCGCACACATATTCACTAACTGTATCAATGCACTTTATGTACTAAACATCCAAATAACAAACCCTATCCTCTGTAATAGCCATCTCGACCAAACTATTTTAATGTCGTTGATCCACATGTTACAAAACTGAACACATGTAACAATCCTTCACAAAGTTCTGCTCAAGCAAATATCGATGGAAACAAACAAGCAAATAAACTTGGAAAAGAGGTCCGCAAAAAAATGCATGAAAATGCCAAAGACTTGTACGAACATCCACATGCTACCCCATACTACTTCCAAAAAGAATATTGGCCTCCTAAAGAGGATACCCCCGTTAAGGTTCCAGTTTTATTCTTGAACAAATATCTCAAGAAACAAGACCTCTATAACAACCTTGACACAATCAAATAAAACTTCCCTAGTATAGAATAATGGGTTGGCAACAACAAAATAGACTATGAACTCTCTACGAATTCTTCGAAAAATCCCATCATCCCGAACTTACAAATAACATGCGTCATCAAATTCCGTAATAGTCGATATTTGGGAAACCCCCGAAAACAACTCTTATTTGGAATAGAAAAATTCCCATATGTAACATGTCCCATATGCACTTTCTCTGACCCCGACAAATCACTCCATGTTCTATTCAAAATGCCGAAACCATCACATACACTCCTTAATTGTCACAAGACATAACAAAGCAGTATGGAAAATTCGAAAACTATTTACCTCCCATAACAAATCACGATGATTTATCCTCATGAATGCCGGCACCTTTAATAACAAGTTACAACCCACAAGGAAATACAGTCCCCCCTTGGCTACTCCCGAGTCCTATGTACATGCGCAACTTAGCGCTGTCTTTGTAACGCTAGACTCAAAGCCGACATACTTTGCATTCGGGGCCTACCATACAATGACCCTGCACCCAACCACATTAACCAAGAGTATACCATTCAATTCATCGAATTCACATATTGTAATGATAGATTCTCCCTGGAAACAATTGAAAACAAAATAAATGAATACCAACCCAGCAACCCCTTATTAATGACATCGTTGCCCTCAGATGGAAAATGGACCCGCTTATTGTAATCACTGCCGATGCTCGTGCCACCACCTTTATCCCATCTATAAATATCCTTTTGAGATACCTTTAAAATCTCCATCGAAAAAATTTCACACACTTTCAATATTATTAACACCGTTGCCATTCAGTAGGCCATGTCCATTCTACTACACCAACGCAAAATTGAAAAGAAACCAAGCCCTCCCCGACACGGTGTCTGGTGGGCATGGTCTTAGTGATGGAACGAACAGATTCTTTATTTACGCCGGCCCCTTTGCGGACCGACGTTTCTTTTCTTGCTTTAACTTCTGGGTGAGAAATATTCAAGGAACTTGAGGGGTACATGTTGTAAAAAAGAATTTGTTGAACATGTAATGATATGAAATACTCTTTAACTTTTATGAGGTGAATGAAAAGTTGGAATGTATAAAATTTCTCATTCCACACAGCCACTTATACTAAAAAATTATCAATAAAATTCATTTCGAAACACGTAGCATGCATTGTACATTCATCATCCACATTGACATGGCCGCAGCGTAGTAATATTTAATAAACATCAATTTGAAGATCTTAAAGAACGACCTTCTAAATTTACAAAATAGTCAACATTGTTCTTGCATGAAGACATTATCCACATGGATTACATTACACAAAGACCATGTATGATTAATCGGAATCCGAGTCAGTATCACGTCTTTGACTTGGCCCAACGCCACTTGAGTACGGCCCGCTTGAATAAACATCATAGAAGTTATTGTATTGCCTATTCATGTAGTGAGATTCATCTTCGAGCCTGCGGATGTACTCGTTCTGGCTTTGTATTGTGGCTTCATGTATTTGTCTTTCAAACTCGGCATCTTCATTCTGACGAGGTGAAACGTTGATGGAGGTGTGTTGTCTCTCCCATCTAAGCTCCGGCCATATTCATCGTAAGCATGGCTATATCCGTTGTAATAGACGTGTCCAAGATTTGGAGTGTTGTGTTCTTCCTCTTTTCCGGGGTAATTACGACCAGACTCGTACGTACCCCTTGGATGCGTTCGCGTGTAGCTCTGAGGGGTGTTGGTCCCTGTACCACATTGGCCGCCATCCAAAGAACGGCCATATCCATGGTAAGAACCGCCATATGGGTCGTAATAGACGGGTGCAGAGTTTGGGGTGTTGTGTTCTTCCTCTTTTCCGGGGGAATTACGACCAGACTCGTACGTACCCCTTGGATGCGTTGGCGTATAGCTCTGAGGGGTGTTGGTCCCTGTACCACATTGGCCACCTTCATAGTAATGGCTGCCACTCCCCCAACAAATGTTACAGGCGCGGAACCCATATCATTGCCACGGTTGTAGTCATTGTAGTTATGTCCCCCGTACTCTTCTGGAGGTGTCTGTTGTTGTTGGTGGGCATCGGAATCGTCCCCGGATCTTCGGTTTGACCAATGTGGCCAACAATCACTCGGTTGATTCCAGGTGGTTGGTATAAAATGGGCAGTTCGATCCATCAGGCTGACATTGCGGCCCGCCACGGTGCGCCAGTCCACATCCTTGTGTAGGACGATTTCCGCCCAAACCATCGCCATGTTCGAATACAACATGATCTCCGGCCTCGAGTTGCGCACACCTACCGCAGCAGTGACCTCATGATATCGATGGCGGAAATGGTCGCTCAGACAATTGCTCGCTAGACCTTCGCGTCGCGGCCCGGATATCCTTGCTTGTGTCCTGGGCCACAACTTCATGAGGTGCTTCATCTTCACGTACCTCTTGCACATGGTGCAAGTCCACAGCCTCTCTTCCTCATCCTGCCATCCGTACTCCGCAACAACATCTGGATCGTCCGTTGCGTCCCAATCCATCTCCGGGGCTTTCTTCTTTGGAGCAACGGGCCGATTGGACCTTGACATCTTCCCTAACTAGAACAAACAATTAAATGAAGGAATGGGAATTAACCCCTTAAGTTCCTTGACAATTTCCCTCAAAAACTATAAGAGATACTAACTTTCAAACCACAAATTAAAAAAATAAAATAAAAATATGTCCACGAAGCTCTTATATCAAAGGCCAATCTAAGAATAAAAATTTAAGAGAAAGTTGATTTGTTTTCGAATT
>OZ020519.1:0-82327 GCA_963971425.1 Bryoerythrophyllum caledonicum | reverse complement strand
CGGACATCCTCCATCCGGACGTCCGCACGTCAGGGACGTGGAGCATCCTGACAACCTTGAATTTCTTCTAGTTCAATTTCTCAATTATTCTTCATTGCCTCTTAATTGATTCTGCCGTTAAAGGTAGAAACTGAATCAATAGCTGCTTTTCTGTTAAGGACTTATGCTTCTATATGATCGTGACCGAAGGTCCATTGGGAATGGTCATTCCACACAATGCACACTACTCTCATTGTTTGAGATTGGAGGTCTTTATTCACGGCGATCATGATAATCTGGATAATCACTAAGCAATTCTTTAATTACATTTACATTCCAAACACTGGAGCTCATGTAACGTCAACTTTGCCAGATGCATATTTTATTGATTGTGATATTTTACTGAGGCCCTTAATTTTTGAAAGTCGCCAAAATTTCGCTTCTTTATTTTTGCGATACCCTGAGAAAACCGCCCACACCCGCCAGGTATTACCGTAGTCTCACCGGGCATCTCTCTTCCCTTCCGTTCTCTCAATTTAAACGTTTTTCATCTTTCACCCATGTTTTTTGACAGTATCCATTCCAATGCTTTTATCCACGGTTATAAGGTACCTCGCGCCTTTTTTTAATTAAATTTTGCCACTAGTATCGCCATATAAATAGTTATTCCTACGGCGATGGGTCCCCCTTTCGTTCTCTTTTCTACTTTTCTGTACTTTTTCAACCACAAATTTGCCATTAACTTTTGTTCCCATCGCTCACAACTCACCGCTCACCGCACGCCGCTCACCACTCACCGCTCACCGCACGCCGCTCACCACTCACCGCTCGCAAGATAGCATTTCCCGACCCTTAATCAAGCTTTGATCTTCTCTGGCAATGTTGGGAAGCATCTAGGCGACGCAATTTCATCGAGATTGCCTATACTATCAATTCCTAGAAATCCCGTGCTAGAGTGGTTTTGCCACAACGCTAATTTGGTTGATCCACCTGGCGAACAGTTGCCAGCGGACCGAGCCAAACCAAAGCCCCGTATTCGAAGGAGAAAAGATAATCCCGTGCCGGTCGGTGAAGCGCCTCGTATTGTTGGGTCTCAACAAGGGCCCCAAAATGTGGCCCCCGTTCAACAGCCTCTAGATGTCGCCCTCGTTCAAGAGCCTCCGGCTATGTCGGAGAATCCCCAAGTTATGTAGGAAACAATGAACGACGTCCAACATCAAAATGTGGCCACCGTTCAACAAGATGTGGATCACCAGATCGTTGATCTAATATGGAATCAGTGTGGTCCAAGAATGGCAGATCTTAATATTGCACATGTGACGGCACAACAACACGATCAGGTACGCGGGGAATTCGATGCGTACAAGGTTGAAGCGGAAGATCGCGCAAAAGAAACAGTTCTGAAAACATCCAGTTTGGAAGAGGAGAAAAACCAGATGGTTGCTGGCATGGCCCAATTGCGCATTGAATTAGAAGAAGCCCGCAATCGTAACTCTAATTACGGAGCGGATATTTCTACCTTGCACAACGACATACATCAACTCCATACCGAACGGGAAACCATGACGTTGTGTATGGTGATGGTGGTGTCACGGGCGAGACAATGTGAGGAAGAGATAAAAAAGATTGCGGAAGAGTGGACATCCAACAATAAACCGAGAGCCTTCTTACTAACATCTTGGCTGACGTTGGAAAAAATGTATCCAAGTAGTTGGGATGACATGGACCCACAATTGACTAATGCCAATGGTAGCATCAACTGGGCGCGCGTTCAAGAAGAAGATCACCGTTGGGATATCCATGAGAGGTGCAGAGACGGGCATTAAAAAATATGGGCAAATGTGGGGACAATGACCACGGAGGGTCAAGCTTGTCCCATTTGTCAAAATCGATAGGGCCCGGAAGGGTGCTATACGCTTGGAGCATGCGGTCATTCATTCCATCCACAATATATGTCTTATTCAACATATGATCGAATATTGTTCATGTATAATTTGTAATTTGCCATATCATGCCCGTCTGTATCTCCAATTTGGCTTGAGGGATTTCATGCCGGTCCATTGGGAGTATCACCAAGAATACTTTCCAAATTTTGATGTGGGCATTGATGAGGGAAAACCCGTTAAATGGAATTGGAGATTCAACGTATCTCAAGCAGAGCTAGTTGCAGCAAACGAGGTAGCTGGCACCCTAAAAGATCTAACGAACTTAATGCGGGCGGCAGAGGGGATGTATCCTAACCAACCACCGGATTACGGTCTTAAGATGTTTTTCTACAATGTAATGGGGTGGCATTTTCACCGTGAGACACAGACAATACTGGATGGCGTTGGGCCTGGACCATATTACAACTCATCTGGAGAGCTAGCGCTTACCAATGAAGAATTTAGGCGGCTATATCGTGAGGTCGAAGAAGTCTCAGAGCTACGCAGTGCAACGGTGGATGTGGTTGCGGAAAGAACATACCACCAACCCCAACTACAATTGTGGGCCCTTGGCATTATCATGACCGAGGTTTCCCCAGAAGTCAAGGCTATCCTCAATGGTCTACAAAATAGGCGGTGACCGGAAACAGAGGTGCCGCGAGCTTATTATAGGCAACAAACGCGCCGTAATGATGGTGCCTCCTCGTCACGCTAAGGGTAATAAGATAAATAGTGAGTCCTAATTTGGCGTATGTGTTTCTTGAGGCGGGTATCAAATAGTTTAGGTGCTTAGAGCCGCAAAATCGATACATATTTGGTAGAAAAGAAAGATGTTTTGTACAGGTGTAAAAATCTTGAAAGTATTTTGAGAAAACAAATATAGAGATCTTCCATCAACTGGAAGCACATTTTCCAACCCTCGCTACATGTTCTTCGGGAAACCTCCTAAGTTCTTCTAGAGTGGACCTTTGTAAAAAAAGATCTACATTGATGATGTGCAAGTATTGTTTCAAACGCTTATTTTCTTGTATTCATTATGCTTTATTTTTTTTGTATTTCTTGTAAGAGAAGACTAGAAATGGATGTAAAATAATTCCAATAGAGATAGTAATTTTATATTTTTACTCCAGACAACTCTTGAAATATTTACTTATTTTTTTCTTTATCTTTGTTCATCTTGGATTCCTCTCCCCATAACCGAGGTAGTACAATTAACAATAAAGTACAATTTAAAGATTTAAGATCGTTATCATCATTTTCAATGTGTTGCACACGCATTGGAAGTGGTAAAGAAAGGGCAATGCAGATTTAAAAAATTTGTGGAAGGAGTAGAGGGCAGGTAGAATACGAACTCATATTTACGTTTTTCATATCAATAATCCTCACAATGAGAGGGAAGTTTGACTTCATGTTTTTCCGAGGAAAGGAAAAAATGGATGAATATAAAGACCTCTAAGTAGTAAGTATTATTAGGAAATGGAAAAGATTTATTAATTCATTGGCTAATAATGTGTGCCGTCTTCGATAAATCCTTTATGATTGACCCTCCCCATCTCCATTTAATTTGATTTAGATCTTCTTCCTACACTCACTCCTTCTAAATTAATTAAGATCTAAATGCATAATTGTTCCTCTTCCCCTCCCCTCTTCTTCCCCTTCTAATTTAATTAGGACTTCATTTATAATTGTCCCTCTCTCTCTTTTGCCCCCATTATTTTTTTTAAGAACCTTTCTTATTTATATTTATATTCTTTTGGATTCCTCTCCACTCCTTCCAGTTAAAAAAATAATAATGAAACCTTTTTGCCTGGGATCCCCTCCTTCTAATTTAATTAAGATATTCCTTATTGATTGTCCCTCTCTCCCTCCCCCACTCACTCCTTCTAAATTAAATAAGATCTACATTTCTAATTGTTCCTTTCTCCATCTCTCTCCCTCCTCCTTCCATTTTAGTTGAAATCTTAAATTTTCTTGGTTGGCCCTCTCTTCCTTTTTGTCCTCTATTTTTTATCTTGTCTTCTGTTTTGATTTTATTTTTATGAAGTGTCTTCTTTCATTTTTGGATACCTCCACACTCCTTCCAATTGGAAAAAAATGGAAGCCCATTAATTTGTTTTTTATTTTTCTCAAAGAAATATGTTTAAAAAACATTTAGAGAAATAAAAAAAAGTTAACCTCGGATTCCATCTCGGATGCCTAATCCAGATTTATGAGCACTCCTTGAGAATCCACAGATTTATGAGCAGTCCTTGAGGATCCACGACTTGGATATTTTTGAATGGACGGATTGTTGTCATTATTTTTTATATTTTTTACGTGACGTGGAATGGAACTTGGTTATTTTCTGGTTTTTTTTTTTTTTTTGGTGAACATGCCGTGGATTGATCCGCGTGGTAGATTGCAGCTCAAATAATATAGTGAATTTTTACTTAAGTCTATTTTAAACTTAAGATCTAACGGTTAAAAGTCCAAAACTTTATTTCAAACTTTAGACTTTAGTTTTGGTAGAGGCAGTTTGTAGTGTTTTCTTGCGGCTCTTCATTAAATATTATATGTTTCAAAAAATAAAAACCTACGCCATCAACCTACGGGCCACCAATGAGGATTTTTTTGATATGCTTTTATATGAACATGAAAAAATTGATCTTGAAGAAGCTACCGTTGATGTGGTAGAAGGAGGTGTTGGATTTGGTGCTCTTGAGTGCTTCCTAGAGACTTTGAAGAAATACTTTGAGCAAAGACCAAATGATGTTTTATCACACATCAAGTCCATTGAAGAACTTTAGAAAGGAGTTTCGTCACATCATTTGTCAGAATCTCATCCAACCACTATGGACTCTTTCTTTTAGTTAACTTAGTTGGAAGAATCAAGTCAAACTATTACATTATAGTTTATTTTTTTGAATTAGTTTAGTTGAACTATGATTTATCTTTTGTACTTTCACCTTTATTTGTATAAACGTTATGTTTTTTATTTTAATTATGGTAAGTGTTATTTCTATAAGTGTAATGCAGCTCCCGATTTGTAATCTGCTTCTGACTGGTTGTGGACTTGTTGCGGACTGATCGCGGACTGGATGGGACAACCCGCAGATTGGACGGGGACAATCCGCGAACTGGACGCAGACTGCATGCGGACAACTCGCAGACTGAACGCGGATGGAGCGCGGACGGGTGCGGCTCTACAGCCGTGGCCAGGCGCGGATTGGCCGCGGTCATGGTTGGACAAAGGGGTATAAAGGGGAGGGAGTGGATGTTAAAGGCACATTTTTCCACGAATCTTGGACGCTCTGACGCACTTGCCTGCACGTTGATAGCGGTGTCGTGTTGTAAATTACTACACTATGTAAAAAGATAATATAGATACAAAAAGTGTGGTCGTAGAGTGACCTACAGTTTAATTCAATGTGGGAACATTTGGAGCTTGTTAGCCTAGCTTGGATGTACTGCATCTCTTGTCTCTAGCTCAGGGGTAGGTAGGTGGCCAGTTGGCTGCTTATTTTCCTGCTCTCACTAGCAAGTGCCAAGCCGCAGCCGCCCGAACAGTTCAACGAGTTCAATGGGACTCGAACTCGGAATCAGTCGGCGGATAACAAACGGGCTCTAACAGCCAACCAAGTCTGCAACTTGGCGATTATCATCGAGCCTGCAATAGTCTTATACTGCTACAGATAAGTCGTTTGTTTCTTAATCTGACTTTGTTGTGGACCATCTTTTAGATGGAAAGGCATCTATGGCTATTTAAATTTGCTTAGCCGTTTCCAATTAAAGAAATGTCATTGAGTTAATGTTAGGGAAGGCAAGCTTCTTGATGAAGTTATCGAAAAACATATAAAGGGTAGATGGTTGCCGTGCCTTATGCATTACTTCAGGTCATTATTAGTTTGGATTGTTTCTTCTTAGTTTCTATAGGTTGATAGTATGGCTTCTCAAGACCCTGATGATTGGGAGTTTCCTTTAGCTCACTCACCGGATGATCTAATTCAACTTTCTCAACCATCAACATCAAGGCGACGTGAGCGAGAGGAAGCAGGGCCTTCTGAGCGCCGTGTTCAACCACGTACCGCTTTTGATCCTCAACAAGTTCCTTTGACAAGTTTAAGAAGTTTACAACCGGAGGCAAGAACTTTAGTAATCGTCTTGGAGGTTGGAGATGTGCTTGTCGAAGGCCATCAAGTGGTGTTTGAAGGGTGTTTTCAAAACACTAATGAAGGTCAAATGGTAACCCGCTTGTCCAATGACCTTGGTCACCGTCTTTGGCTTCAAGGCCCGCTCAGACACTTGGGTAGTGAAAGGCGAGCAAGTTACATTGTTGTTGTTCTTCGTGAGATTCTTGACTTTTTACATGTTTAATCCATCTAGGGGCTGAAGTTGAGACCATTTGTTGTTATTTTTCTTAATATATTTGTAGTTAGTTGTTGTTGTTGAAGAAACCCGGTCTTTAGATTGATGACCAGGTAGTTAGTGTTTAAAAATGCAAAGAATAGAAGGGATAGAGGGATGATAAGAGTTGATAAGGGGGAGAATTTGGGCAACCAATGGGGTTTAAGATGCCCATGTGGCCTTTGAATGGGCTGAGGTTAGTTGTGATTGGCTCCTTTCCCCGTTTTGGGGGTTGGGTTCTTCCTTACCAAGGAGGGGCTGGACTGCGGGGGCTCTCTCGGGTTGCTTTTGTTGTAGTTTGTTTTGGTTTTTGAGTATGTTGTAGCCCTTGTTGTTAGCTCTCTATGAAGCTATCACTCGGTCTTAGAGCTAAAAGTATGAGTGAACGGCGCCTTGTCGAACACAAGGGGGTCTGCTGCCCCATGTTTTCATGAGCAGTAGGTTTGAAGCCTTGTAGCAAGTTGTACAAAGTATATCTAAATGACATCTTTGGTGAGTGTTTGTACACTGTAAATAGCTTTCCAAAGAGCTATCTTATGCTCTATTTCGAGCTTTTGTGAAGTCATAGCACTAGTTTGAAAGAAGAGGGGTCAGCTGATTTGAGTTTTTGTAAAAAGTAACTTTGATTGCACATAGCGGCTGGCCAGATGGGTTTTTGGAGGTGAAATTTGGTGTGTATGTGGTGTATTTTAGTGGCTTTTCAAGTAGCTATAGCACGACTCATTCCGAGTTTATATGAAACCGTAGTGGTATTTTGAATTAGAAGGTTAATCAAGAGTTTAAAAGAGAGTTTGAGTTCGGTTTGTACTTAATGAGAGGTTAGAGAAATGATTTCAAAGGGAGTAAGGGTATATAGGAGAAGGGTATGAAGTGGTTAGGGTATGTAAGGGTAAGGGTATGTGGGATTGTGGTTAATTAGGGAATTAATTATCTTAATCAAGGTTAATTGTGTTAAGTAAGATTAACTAGTCTAATTGTAATTAATTAGCTTAACTAAGATTAAGTGGATTAATTAAGGTTAATCATATTATTTAAATATAATTATCTTAACTATTAATTAATTATTATTAAGCGAACTTAGTTAATTTAATCTGAGTTTAATTAAGGCTTGATTTAGATTAAGGATAATTAATGTTTTGAGTTAAATTTTTGAGAGACAAGTTCTACAAGACATCTGCATCATGTCTTACTATATGTACATCGAGTTTTATTATACAAGCTGAAGATTGGAGGCCTTTCTCGTATGCTAAATGAGGACTTATGAGTTTATATGGGCTTGAACACAAAATTATATGTTCCATATTCTCCCTTTCCCTCTCTAAACTAAGTGCAGCCAAGAATCCTGCGTTTTCCTGAAGCAAAGACTCTCTACTCGACATTTGGTGCTTCTACTGAGAGAGCTTCAAGGCATTTGGTTTGGTTAGGGAAAGATGGATGATTCTGGAGGGACTCGAGGTGGTGGAGGTGGTCAGAATCTTGCGGAGGAGTTTATGAGGGCCATGCAGATGCTTATGGGCCAACAAGCTGCTAGTTCATCGGGACAAGGAGCTACGAAGGCTTTGAAGACTGTCATCAACAAATTAGGGAGGTTTGATGGCAAGAATGTCTCGAAGTTTTTGAGGGTCTATGGGTGCGAGATGGAGATTTATCAAGTAGCTGGAGAAAGGATGATAGAGACTTTTCACCTTGCAGTTGTACCTGAGATCAGGGAGAGGATCAGACAGTTGCATGAGGGTATAGATGTGCCCTTATGGGCTGTATTTGAAGAAAGACTCAGAGATGAGTATTTTGATGAAGATACGGAGAGGATGTCCAAGAGAGGGTTTCTTGATTGGGTGGAACAACGGCCTGGCAAGCACATGGGGCCTAACGAATTACTCAGAGAGTTTGAGAAGAAGTTTGGACAGTTACCTTTGGTTGAGAAGCGACTTCTGGAGGTGAGGAAGTCTGAGCTTTTTCTACAAGCTGCGGATGAAGCATTGGAAGACAGATTGCTTCTCTTCCTCTCAGATAGTACTACCGAAGGTGGATTTACCACTAATTGGAGGAGATTGGAAGAAGGGGTGAGCATTATTGCCAAACAACAACGTGTGAAGGCAAGAGGACTTGGAGCAAGGACAGAGGTTTTACCGATAGTAGAAAACACAGCTTCAACATCAACACAGCCTACTTCTACTCCTCCAGGTTTCTCAAAGGGCAAAACGGTGGATGATGCTACAATTCAAGAGCTTATGAAGGGCATCAAGGAATTGAAGGTGGAGATGAGTACGCTTATGAGGAATACCAAAACGATTGGTTCACAACCAAGTGGAGGACAGAAAGATTTTGTCATGAGGTGCATTTGGTGTGATGATCCAAGCCACAAGCGTGGGGATTGTACGTCGTATGCAGATGCTATGAAGAATGGCATTATTTCTTTCAAAGAAGGAAGGATTAGAGATGCTTCGACGGAAGAAGTTTTGAACACCAACTTTGGAAGAGGGGGCATGAAGAAGTTGATGGATGAACGGTTGAAAAATGGCAGTACTTCAAAAGGCAAGGAAGCAGAAACCTATAGCATTGAGGTCGAGCAGAGTAAGGTGAAAATCTTATCTCATGTACCCACAGAGCTGATGGTCAGAGGAGCACAAGCTATTAGACAGCTTACTGGATGGGATGATCCGGTAGACGCGATCACCATCAGGGCATATCTGGATAATGAGCAAGGGGTTGATTTGCCTAGCGATGCATTGGTCGAAGCCAAACGTGGCAGAGATGAAGAAGAAGAGACAACGGAGCCAGTAAGTAAGAGGAAGCCTTCAGGCAACAAGGATACCACTCCAGCACAAGGGCCAGCAAATCACACTCGCCAGAAGCAAGATGCTGGACTTTCTAACTTACATCCAGGGAATGCACCACTACCAAAGGACAAATGGGAGGAAAGGATGAGCAGTAAGAAGGGAAAGGAGAAAGAAGATTCTGCAAAGGGAAGAGGTAAAGTACCAGCCTACAAACTTCAATCCGATATTGAATCTTCAATTGATATGAAGGGCATTCTTGAAGAGAGGATTCTTGATGCAAAGATTGAATTCACTTTGAGAGAAGCTCTTGGTATCGCCAAGAAAGACTTTCACGAGCTCATAATAGATGTTATCAAGAGAAAGAGACAAATGACAGCAGAGACAGTGATGGCAAAGGCGATAGATACTCACGTGACCAAAGATGAGGAAGATGAGATTGGGCAAGTGTTTGTCATGATGTGTGACTCTACAAGTTCAAGGGAGAAGGATGTGGAAGATGTTTCAAATCTTTTGGATGCAGAAATGGAAGATGAAGTCTTGCAAATGTTTTCCTTAGAATTCATTGCGAAGAAACCAGAGGAGGCAAAGGCTGACGCTTCTTCTGAAGAGATTGCAATGATATGTTGTATGGGTGGAGAGTTTTGGGGAGAACATGAGGATGAAACAGTGCGAACTTACACTCAACCATTCTGGGCCAGAGCTACAACAGAGACACGTGTGAAGCTTGGAGACTTGGATGAGTCTATATTGGCTCTAGTTGATCATGGATCTGAGATTAACATAATCTCAAGGAAGATCTATGAAAAGGGTAAGTGGCCCATTGACATCAACCATGGATGGGTTTTGCGAGCAGCGAATAACGAGAGAGGGGGTCTTTACGGTGCATGTCCAGCTGTGAAGACCAAGATTGGAGATGTTGAAGTGGAACAAAACTTCTTTGTGCAGAACAATGGTACGTATCCGATTATTTTGGGACAACCATATATCACTGCTACAAGGATGGGGACTAAGGTATTGGATGATGGCTCACACTATGCTAGGATTCGGAGTTGTGATGGGAAGAAAGCAGTGCAGTTTCTCACTGTGAAGCCAAATCATGAGAGACATAGAGCCCAACTTAGAGAAGCACCCATGATCGATGACTCTGAAAACTTTCAGGGTTTCTAGATTGCACACGTGGAAGATGGGGGTCCGCGGGTGCAAGGGGTTTCTCAACAGTTACATTCCCCAATGTAAATAGTAGAGGTCGTGTGGTTTTAAATGTTACAGGAGATATCCTTGTAACTTTTGTGAGGATTGAAGATTTGGATTCAGTAGGAAAGAAGGCAGTTAAAAAGATTGGAGAAAAATTCAAAAAAATGGGTGTGGTATTAGATGACGAGAATATTATTGGAGTGATAGAAGAAGAAGGATTTTCTGATGACATTGTAAAGGTTTTAGAAGGTGTACTTGACCAAAAGCCAACGCCTAGTGATGTTGTGGTTGAGGTCCATTCAAGGGAGCTCTTTGACGAGCTTTTAAAATCAACAAGAACTATTGGATTGGTTGAGAGCCATGGTGCATACTTTGAGGCTGATGTTAACACCAAATACAAGACAGTGGCAAAGAAAGTGAAGCCCGTCGCAACACAATTGCCACCTGACACTGATGATCACATTAAACAGGCGGAGAAGGAACCGGGACTTAGAGAATCAAGGAAGATTGGGCACAAATTCACTAATGAGACAATTGGCAAGCTAGAGATTGGAGGGGGTGAATTCTTGAATGAACTAGAGAAGAAGAGATTCCGAGACATGCTCTCCAAACATGGCAAAGCCTTTGCGTCATCACCAGATGAAATTGGATGTGTGCAACCTAATGTAATTGCACCAATGGTTATTTTTACTGTGCCACATGTGCCATGGGATTTGAAGCCAATACCAGTGCCAAGGGCTTTGTTGCCAAAGTTGGTGAGTCTGCTGAAGGAGAATGTACGAATGGGCATACTTGAACCTTCTATGGCTCCATACTCCAACCGTTGGTTTACAGTGCCGAAGAAATCGGGGGCATTAAGATTCATACAAGACATGCAGCCGGCTAATAAGGTTACTATCAGAAACAAAGGATCTGGACCGGTTGTGGATGAAGTGGCTGAAGCATTTGCAGGACATGCCATCTATTCTATTGGAGACTTATATTCAGGTTATGATCAATTCCAACTTGCAAATGAAAGCAGTGATTTGACAACCATGAAGACTCCATTGGGACTTGTAAGGATGTGCACATTGCCTCAAGGTGCCACAAATTCAGTGGCTCACATGCAAAATGCCATGAACCGCATTTAAAAAGACTTTGTACCTGAGAAGACAATACCTTTTGTTGATGACATACCAATCAAGGGCTGCAAGGAAGAGGCAAGAGATTTATCTAAGGATGAAGATGGTTGCAGGAGATTTGTGATAGACCATATTGCAGATGTGGAGATGATTCTGGAAAGGCTTGAAGAGGTGGATTTAACATTGTCTATCGACAAGTCTAAGTTTGGTGTGGGAGAAATTGTGGTAGTTGGGCACTTATGCGGAAGATATGGAAGAAAACCTAACCCTGAGAAAGTAGATGCTATTGCTAGAATGAAAGCATGTAGTAGCATTACCGAAGTAAGGAGGTTTTTAGGCGCATGTGTGTTTTATCAGATTTGGGTACCACATTTTGCTCATGTGGCTGATCCATTATACAAACTCTTGAGAAAGGGAGTGAAGTTTAGATGGGGGCATGATCAAGAGCTAGCAATGGAAGGATTAAAGGACATTTTGAAGTCTTCACCAATTCTAAGACAAGTTGAATATGATAGTGGCAGACCAGTAATTGTGACAGTCGATACTAGCCCAATTGCTACAGGTTGGGCTATTGGCCAAGACGATGCAGAAGGAAGAAGATTTGCTATAAGATTTGGAGCAAGGATTCTTACAGAGCGTCGAAGAGCATATCCACAAGTGAAGAGGGAGCTTCTAGGGGCACTAACGGCACTAAAAGCAGACAGAAACTACTTGATAGGTGCAAATGTCATCTTGGAGACTGATTGTTTGCCATTAATTGGTATGGTTGCCAATTGTTCTACTCCAGACATTGCTATGCTACGGTGGATAGCCTACATTCGATCACTAAATCCTGTGTTAGTTCATATTACTGGCAAGAAAAACTCAGTAGCTGATATGCTATCCAGAGCCAGGTATATGTGTGAAGACGAGATGAAGGCACAAGAAATTGGTGAGGAAGATGACGATGAAGATTATGGCTATGTTTTGGCAGTTGATGGAGCAGACACAAGTGGTGACATTTATCTATTCAAAGAAGAGCTATATCAAGATAAGTTAAAAGACATTGGCATCTATTTGAGCACTTTGAGAAGGCAAGAAGGCTGGTCAGACAAATCGTTTAAAGATATTAGACACCAGGCCTATAATTATCTTCTAAGGGATGGTTTATTGTGGAAAAGGCCAAAAAGAGAAGATGGGGTGCCTTTGAGAGTAGTTGACGACTTGGAGTTGAAGAATCAAGTCCTTAAAGAGTTTCACGATACTCTTTGGGCAGGGCATAGAGGAGTTTGGGCCACATATTACAAGATCAAGGAACGATACTGGAGGAAAGGCTTGTATAAAGATGTGGAGGAATTTGTTGGTTCTTGCACTGAGTGTCAATTGCAATCAAAAATTAGACATAGAGATGAGTTACATCCTACTTATCCACTTGCAGTACATTTTCAGTGGGTGATTGACTTAGTTGCAATGCCATTGGGATTATGGGGCATGAAATACCTTGTTTTGGCTAGAGAAGAGCTCTCAAACTTTGTTGAAGGAAGGGCTTTGAGGACCAAATCTACAGAAGGAGTTTGTAGATTTATACTTGAAGACATTTTCAGCAGATATGGTAGTATTGGCAGGGTGAGAGCAGATCGTGGTGGGTTAAATGCTGCTGATGCTATCGAGTTCTTCAAAAGATATGCAGTGAAGTTAAGACTAACAACAGCTTACAATCCTGAGGCAAATGGTAAGAGTGAGAGAGGGCATCCTCCCATCATTAACGCTCGGGTCAAAGCATGTAAAGGGAGACCAAAACAGTGGCCTAGACTTTTACCATTTGCATTGTGGGCAGATAGAACCACTCACAGCACAGTAACAGGCTACATGCCAACAGAGCTGATGTTAGGCCAAAAATCCATCATGCCAGTAGAGACCTCAATACCGACATGGACATTTTTAGACTGGAATGATGGAATAACAAGGGAAAGGTTATTGGAGCTCCGAATAGAGCAACTTGAGCGGTTACCTGAAAATCAAAGAACTGCATTAGAAAGGCTAAAGGCAGCAAGACTCAAAAACAAAGAAAGATTTGACAAAACTCATAGATTGAGAACAAAACCAATTCAAACTGTGGATTGGGTGTTGGTGTTTGACAGTAGCTTGGAGCATCAGCACAGTACTGTCAGAAAATTTGCACGAAGGTGGTTTGGACCTTATGTGGTACTGGAAGTCCATAAAAACGGCACGTATTCACTTCGTGAGTTGGATGGCACTCAACTAAGAATATCGGTGGCAGGAAAAAGAATCAAAGCATTCAAGAGGCGTCACGGTGAACTTAGCTTTGAAGACAATGAGATATCAGAAACAAGTGATGAAGATCAGCTAGAGGATGCTGATCAAGAAATCAACACTGATGAAGATGACGACGTTGGAGAGCCAAATTAGATTGGCACATCACGGAAGATGTGCAGGTTTGGAGGGGGTGTATGTCGTGTTGTAAATTACTACACTATGTAAAAAGATAATATAGATACAAAAAGTGTGGTCGTAGAGTGACCTACAGTTTAATTCAATGTGGGAACATTTGGAGCTTGTTAGCCTAGCTTGGATGTACTGCATCTCTTGTCTCTAGCTCAGGGGTAGGTAGGTGGCCAGTTGGCTGCTTATTTTCCTGCTCTCACTAGCAAGTGCCAAGCCGCAGCCGCCCGAACAGTTCAACGAGTTCAATGGGACTCGAACTCGGAATCAGTCGGCGGATAACAAACGGGCTCTAACAGCCAACCAAGTCTGCAACTTGGCGATTATCATCGAGCCTGCAATAGTCTTATACTGCTACAGATAAGTCGTTTGTTTCTTAATCTGACTTTGTTGTGGACCATCTTTTAGATGGAAAGGCATCTATGGCTATTTAAATTTGCTTAGCCGTTTCCAATTAAAGAAATGTCATTGAGTTAATGTTAGGGAAGGCAAGCTTCTTGATGAAGTTATCGAAAAACATATAAAGGGTAGATGGTTGCCGTGCCTTATGCATTACTTCAGGTCATTATTAGTTTGGATTGTTTCTTCTTAGTTTCTATAGGTTGATAGTATGGCTTCTCAAGACCCTGATGATTGGGAGTTTCCTTTAGCTCACTCACCGGATGATCTAATTCAACTTTCTCAACCATCAACATCAAGGCGACGTGAGCGAGAGGAAGCAGGGCCTTCTGAGCGCCGTGTTCAACCACGTACCGCTTTTGATCCTCAACAAGTTCCTTTGACAAGTTTAAGAAGTTTACAACCGGAGGCAAGAACTTTAGTAATCGTCTTGGAGGTTGGAGATGTGCTTGTCGAAGGCCATCAAGTGGTGTTTGAAGGGTGTTTTCAAAACACTAATGAAGGTCAAATGGTAACCCGCTTGTCCAATGACCTTGGTCACCGTCTTTGGCTTCAAGGCCCGCTCAGACACTTGGGTAGTGAAAGGCGAGCAAGTTACATTGTTGTTGTTCTTCGTGAGATTCTTGACTTTTTACATGTTTAATCCATCTAGGGGCTGAAGTTGAGACCATTTGTTGTTATTTTTCTTAATATATTTGTAGTTAGTTGTTGTTGTTGAAGAAACCCGGTCTTTAGATTGATGACCAGGTAGTTAGTGTTTAAAAATGCAAAGAATAGAAGGGATAGAGGGATGATAAGAGTTGATAAGGGGGAGAATTTGGGCAACCAATGGGGTTTAAGATGCCCATGTGGCCTTTGAATGGGCTGAGGTTAGTTGTGATTGGCTCCTTTCCCCGTTTTGGGGGTTGGGTTCTTCCTTACCAAGGAGGGGCTGGACTGCGGGGGCTCTCTCGGGTTGCTTTTGTTGTAGTTTGTTTTGGTTTTTGAGTATGTTGTAGCCCTTGTTGTTAGCTCTCTATGAAGCTATCACTCGGTCTTAGAGCTAAAAGTATGAGTGAACGGCGCCTTGTCGAACACAAGGGGGTCTGCTGCCCCATGTTTTCATGAGCAGTAGGTTTGAAGCCTTGTAGCAAGTTGTACAAAGTATATCTAAATGACATCTTTGGTGAGTGTTTGTACACTGTAAATAGCTTTCCAAAGAGCTATCTTATGCTCTATTTCGAGCTTTTGTGAAGTCATAGCACTAGTTTGAAAGAAGAGGGGTCAGCTGATTTGAGTTTTTGTAAAAAGTAACTTTGATTGCACATAGCGGCTGGCCAGATGGGTTTTTGGAGGTGAAATTTGGTGTGTATGTGGTGTATTTTAGTGGCTTTTCAAGTAGCTATAGCACGACTCATTCCGAGTTTATATGAAACCGTAGTGGTATTTTGAATTAGAAGGTTAATCAAGAGTTTAAAAGAGAGTTTGAGTTCGGTTTGTACTTAATGAGAGGTTAGAGAAATGATTTCAAAGGGAGTAAGGGTATATAGGAGAAGGGTATGAAGTGGTTAGGGTATGTAAGGGTAAGGGTATGTGGGATTGTGGTTAATTAGGGAATTAATTATCTTAATCAAGGTTAATTGTGTTAAGTAAGATTAACTAGTCTAATTGTAATTAATTAGCTTAACTAAGATTAAGTGGATTAATTAAGGTTAATCATATTATTTAAATATAATTATCTTAACTATTAATTAATTATTATTAAGCGAACTTAGTTAATTTAATCTGAGTTTAATTAAGGCTTGATTTAGATTAAGGATAATTAATGTTTTGAGTTAAATTTTTGAGAGACAAGTTCTACAAGACATCTGCATCATGTCTTACTATATGTACATCGAGTTTTATTATACAAGCTGAAGATTGGAGGCCTTTCTCGTATGCTAAATGAGGACTTATGAGTTTATATGGGCTTGAACACAAAATTATATGTTCCATATTCTCCCTTTCCCTCTCTAAACTAAGTGCAGCCAAGAACCCTGCGTTTTCCTGAAGCAAAGACTTTCTACTCGACAGCGGTGTGCGGAGTTTACCGCTAGGCAAGTGGTCTTTTTGAGGACCATGATTACCTGAAAGGGGAATTTTTGTCCTCAAAAGCTTCAACACAGGTATCGGAAGAACGACGTCAAAGATTAGTTGCATTCCAATGGTTCATACTTTTTAACACTCTTTCAAGCAACACTATTTTGAAGTGCATGCATGGGATTTATAATTTTATTGTAGCACTATTTTGAAATGCAATTAGTTATAGGCGACATAATAATATTAGAATAGTTTAGCTAGTATAAGAATAGCAATTAGAAGTATTTCGTAGCGGTGTTGCTCTTTCTGGAGGCATTTTCACCATGCACAGCGGTGGTGGAGAAGGTGGTGGGAGGAGGAATCAGAATGTGCCAGATTCGGCCGCAGTTACTTCCTTTAAATCCAAGAAGGTTGTGGATTTGGAGCTAGATGTTTACAAAGACCATGATCTCTTGGCGTACAGCGGATGGGAGGATTTACCACAGCCATGGACGTGTTTGATGGCATATGAGCACATTGGTTTTGCTCACCTCGACCAATGGTATACTCCGGAAGCACACAAGGACCATTGTCGATTGAAGCAATTGACATATGCCAACATTACCTCTATAGAGATAAAATGGAGGTTTTTGGAGGTTTTACGAGCCATCTCCCACGAAACACATTATCGATCAAATAACGTTCCCTGAAGGATAGGAGCAATGATATATGCGGAATGTGTGTTGGGCAAGCGGGTTGATTGGTCGACACTTAATCAACCTTTGTACACCCGTGGTAACTTTGGGAAGCATCTAGGCAAATCACTTTCTTCAAAGCTACCTGTATCATCGATTCCTAGAAACCCTGTGCCGAAGTGGTTTAGGTGCAACAATAGTTTGGTGGATCCACCTAGCGGAGAGCTGCCAGCAGACCGAATAAAACCAAAGCCTCATAATCGAAGGAACAGATATAATTCTGTGTCAGTTGATGAAGCGCCTTGCAATGATGGGTCTCCTCAAGGGCCCCATGAGGAGGCCCCCACTGCAGCAAACGAGGCAGCTGACACCGTACAAGATCCAACGACTATAATGCGGGCGGCAGAGGGGATGTATCCTAACCAACCTTGGGCCTGGTCCATACTACAACTCATTCGGAAAGATCGCTCTCACAGATGAAAAATTCAACCACCTATACGATAGCGTGGAAGAATACCCCGTGGTACGCAATGCAACAATGGACTTGGTCGCGGATATAAGGTACCATCAACCCGGATTACATAGTCTGGTCCTTGACTTTATCAACAGAGGAAGGTAACAAAGGTGCCTTCTCGTCGCGATAAGGGTGTTGAAGATAAGTAGTGCGTATTAAATCAGCGTATGTGTTTCTTGAGGCCAATGTCAAATAGTTTAGGTGCCTAGAGTCGCAAAATCAATTAGATATTTAGTAGAAAAGAAAGATGTTATGTACATGTGTACAAATTCCTGAAAGTATTTTGAGAAAAAAAATACAATGAACTTCCATCTTCCGGAAGCACATTTTCCAACTCTCTCTTCATGTTCTTCAAAAAACCTTCCAAATTCTTCTGGAGTAGACCTTTGTAAAAAAAGAATATTGATGTGCAAGAATTGTTTCAAAGGCTTATTTTCTTCAAATCATTATGCGCCACTTTTTTTTCATTTCCTTGAATACTAGTGGACTAGGCACATGGTGTAGGAGTTAGTGGGCGCCGACTGAGCGCGCGGATGGCTTGCAGACTGGGTGCTGACTGCACGCACAGGGTGTCGTGGAAAGAGAATTTGCCTTGGGAAAATTCCGGGTTCTTGGGTGCTATCAACTTTAGTCAAAAGATAAAAGAGGTGCAATAAATATAGCTTCTTCAATAAATAGAGATAGGAAAAGACTTGATCTTCATCATAATTCAAAATCTTGATCTTTCTTGATGAACTCCCGCAAGTAGAGAAAAATACTAGTTGTGTAGATTTGGGGCAGCAGAACCCCTCCTCACTAAATCTCGCTCTTCTACCTCATAAATTATCATATACGGAAATGCAATAGCTTTTTGGAAAGCTAATATAGTAAGACTCATATATCCAAAGTTTCAATACAAAAAGATCTTTGAAACTAATTCTATGAAGAGTCAAAGCCATTGCTCTAGTTTGTTCAAGGCATCCGACCCCTTCCCATTCAAACTAACACAATTTTTGTAATATAACTTGGAATCAAGCATGCAATAGCTTTCTGTAAAACTAACAACAAGATAAAGAAGGGGTGAAAGTTTCAACTCTACTGACTCTATGCACAATGAACTATGATTGCTCAAAGTTATTGCCCGAAACTTGTGGAGAATGCCGCTCCTCCGAGAAGACCCCTTCAATCGATTAAGTGCCACGGCTCCATAGCAATTTGGATTTGAGCTAATAATAGCTCATTAAAAAGCTAATACAATCATCGTTATACATACAAAGTTTCACTGTCTCACTATTTGTATACAAATTTCTACATAGAATCAAAGTTACTGCTCTCCAAAATTCATGGCAGCAGTACCCTCTTTATTCAAGTCCACACCACCATTTCTACATAACTTTGATAGGAGCGTGTAATAGCTTGTTGAAAAGCTATTAACAAGGACTATTATACACTAAAAACTGACATCAAAACTCAAAAAACTCTACCTACCACACTAGAAAACCCGAGCGTCTTTTTATACTTAAGGGAGGAGACTTCGGCCAAGGGAGGAGGGAAGGAAAGTCAAGGGTCCACATCAGCCCATACCTTCCTATCCTCACTTTTGACTCTCCTTCGGTCACCAAAGTCTATTTACCTCCAAATCTTCCCACGTAAGCCTAGCGTGACTTTTATTTCCTATCCTATAACTCTACTACTAGTTGGCACTACATTTCTCCCCCTGAAATAACCCCCAAACTTTACATTTATTATTTTTACAACAAACTATAGTGTCATCGCATTCTCTTTAGGTCTTTCGATCTTTGAAGCATTTGAAAAATAGCTTAAATATCTCCAGAGTCACGGCGTGGTCACCGATCACAGTTCAGCTGACTGGCTGAGCATATCGTAATAAAATGCCGGACCGGGTTCGATTCCCTGACCCCTCTGAGTGGCATATATCCGTGTGGTCCGGGGGCTGCTGAAATATCAGCAGTGAATAGCCTGTGGATACCCCTAAACCGTGAGCTAGTGACAAGTGCAGTAAATATTCTCCAAGATTTGCTTCTGACTTGGTAACGTATAGTTGTTTACCTTATTCTCCACAACTACCTTAACCAACTAAATTCCCCATTTTTCTTCTCAATCTGATTTTTTTATATTATAAATTGTTTTGCATCAAGACAACGGGTTGCGGACTGCGGGTAGACCGGGCGCGGATTGCCCCGGAGTGGCCGCAGAATGCCCGCGGACTGGGCGCGAACTAGGCCCAGAACGCCCGCGGACGGGCGCCGACAGGGGTCACATGTTATAGAAGGCGGACGGGGTCCCCACGACATCATACTTTCTCAGTTTTAGGAAGCCTTGACGCACATGCCTCCACATTGACGGCAGTGTGCGTGGCTTCCAAGTGGGAAAGTGCTCCTTTTGAGGACCTTCATTTCCCCAAGGGAAAATGTCTGTCCACAGAAACATCTGATTTTTTACTATTACGGGCAAGGGTCATGCCAACGATGGGATTTAGGAATCTACCCAACCATGGCAACACTATTTTGAAGTGCATGTTTTAATTTGTAACTAAGGGAGCACTATTTTGAAGTGCAAGTAGTCGTTATATATGTGGGAACAATGCAGTTGTTCTAGAATTCTCTTATGATAATAGATCATGTGGGAAAGTAAATATATATCATTTTAAGTAATTTTTTTGATGCAGGAACCCGTAGAAGGCTTCAGAAGAATTTCATGATGCAAAGTGGAGGCGGCGTTGATGGAACATAGAGGATGATGGACAAGCCAAGTGAGGAGGGTTTTGCTGCAAAAAGGACAAAGAGGAACCCTGCGGATTTGGAACTCAGGGTATATGCAAACCGTGATCTTCAAGCAAAGGAGGGTTGAGAATCAGTGCGTGAGCCATGGACAACCAACAATGCAATGGAGTACATCAAGTTTCCGCATCTCGACAGATGGTGGCCGCTGGAGCTCCACTTCAAACATTGTGCTGCGAGGGCAGTGACATACACACATATCAATGACGTGCATGTGAAGTGGAGGTTCTTCGAGATCCTACGTGCCATTTCTAACTTGGAAAAATGGCCAAAAATTAATATTCCTAGATCCATTGCAGCATTGATGTATGCAGAATACCAGTTAGAAAAGAAGGTGGATTGGTCAACGATCCACGACCCCTTTTCAGGTGGTCTGAGACTTGGACACCATCTCTCAGCAAAGAAACCTGGAGAGATTCCAAGAAATAACGCCCCTCAATGGTTCCTTGACAACCCAACTTTGTATGACGATCCAAATGATGAAGTGCCATTGAATCGAGAAAAAATTGTTTCACCAAGGCAAGGTAGGGGTCGAAAGCGTAGAGCAAGGAAGGTTGAAGCCACACATTGCAAAGAATCGGGCAAGCATGTGAGAAACGAGATTGGAGAGGGGTCAAAGCCACTTTCAACAACTATGGAGATGGCCAATGCTACTCAAAGCAATGTCGGTGAAGTCCTGATGAAGCTTGATGAAGATAAGTATGGTGAGCAACATACACAATTGGAAGTGCTCCGTGTGGAAATAAAGAGGTTGAAACATGATAGGGACGGTGATGTGGAAATGGTGTCAAAAGTACGTGCGCTAGAGGCAGAGAAGATGAACTTGTTTGTCGAAATGATACAACTACGCAATCAGGTCAATCAACTCAACAATAGCAATGGAGATTACATGATCGAAGTTGCAGCCTTGAAGAGGGAGCTACAAGAAATCAAGGCACAACATATAACAGCGGAGATGACGCGTGCAGAATTGCAGCAAGAGTTGGATGAATTAAGAGCGTATCGGGAGAACGAGGAATCAGCCCGAAATAATCTTAAATTGACGATTTAAAAAATCATTGACGAACGCAAAGAGATGATGCTCGCAACGGTATTTGTCGTGGCACGGACACGACAATACGAGGCGGAATTCAAGAGTGTATGCGCTGAATGGACATCAGAGAAGAAATTAAAGGCCCTTTTACTCACATCATGGCCTCGTGATGAAACCATGTATCCAATCAGTTGGGACAATAGGGATCCATCACTACTAATGAACAACAATAGTATTGATTGGAGGCTTGTGACAAAAGATGATCACCCTTGGGACATTGGAGAAGTGCATGATCATCCGGCCGAAATGATTGGAAAGCCGTTGTGGCAAAGGCCACATCCCATGACATCCGACGGATCGTTATGTCCTATATGCAATAATCTTTGGGGTCCTGAAGGGTGTTATATGATTGGATTGTGTGGCCATTCGTTCCATCCGCATTGTCTAATCAAGAGTATGATTCGTTCGCTTGCTTGCGGCGTGTGTAGAGCGCCATTACATCCACGTTTGTATCTTCAATTTGGCCTAAGGGATATCATGCGAAGTCATTGGGTGTATCGTCAAGATGACTATGACTTTGCACTTGAGGACTTCAATGGGAACCCGGTTGAGTGGAGTTGGAGACATAATATGTCAAAGGCACAATTGTGGCATACCTTTCGAGGAGAAGAATTGTTAGATGATCCGAACAAGCTAGTACATCCTGCAAATGAGATGTATCCTGACAAACCGGCAGATTACGGCATGAAGATGTTTTTTTACCAGACCTTAGGGTGGCATTGGAATCGTCAAAGAAACAAATTGGTGCACGGCTTAGGACCGCCACCATATTACAACTCATCTGGCGAACGAGCGGTGGGGGATCTAGAACTACGGAGGGCTTTTCGTGATACAATACTAGTTGGAACAACTGGAACGGAGGAATTGTATTGGGAAGAACGCTACCATCAAAAACGACTATTGGTGGCGGCGCTCGATGCCATTTTGAATGACATCGCCCCGGAGGTGAAAGAATGGCTTAATGGTGGGGAGATACCTCAATATCGCCAAGGCTATGGACGTCATGGATATCGAACGCAGAGTGATGTTCAAGCAAGAGACGTTGCAAGAGCACCACATTAATTTGCGGAAGTAAAGGATTAAAAATTCAGTAAATTATGACTAGGACTAATTTCCCGCTTGAATTAGTATAACCGAAGCTCTCATGTGCTTATCTTTGACATTATGAACATTGAATTCACAGTGAGTTGTACACAACGGGATATTTTTTGCCCATTTTGAATGCATTTATATCGAGGTTCAAGGCAAATTTTGACATTACCATTTCAAATGTTTGCTCACATTGCCAAAACTTGTAGTTACACGGCAACCTTGTTGTCTGCCCCATCCCCCACCGCAATAGGAAAGGCAATTGTACTGAGGAATTAAAAGGAGAAAAACGACGCCCATTCAGCGGGCAGTCCTCTGCCAGTCCGCCGCCAGTCCGCGGGCAGGGCGGGGTCAGTCCGCGCCATGTCCGCGGCCAGTATGCGACCAGTCCTCTCCCCGACCGCGCTGTTCTCCAGGTTCCCAACCCTATCCGCAGTGTTCCCGACCCCTTGCAACCTATATAAAGGCGGATGGGCCATTGACGTCCTCACTTTTTTCCCTCCATTTCCTTGCCCAATAAGAACACGAGACCTTGTTGCACGAGCACCATTGCAGATGTTTCGAGGGTATAGGAATTTGGAAAGACGGAATGCGGGGGGAACCCTTGTCATTTTTTTCCAGACTCACTCACTTTCACACTGCACTTTAAGTGACCGGTTAATTAATTTTGCAGGAATGTTTAATAGCGGGGTGCATTATCAGGATGCAGACATGCAACTCTACGAGGCTCATCATGTGGAAGTTCAATCAACCATTGCTGCAGCCGATAGTGTGAGTGGTGGTACGTTGGCGAGAGGACAAGGTAGTGGAAGTGGGCGAAGTGACAGGGGTCGCGGGCAAGGCATGGAAATGGACCAAGAATTTTTTGCACTTGAACAAAATAATTCACGAGGGTCGCAATCACATTCACGAGGCACAATAGGATCTCGAGGGGTGCTACGAGGATCAACACGGGGGACTAGTGAAGCTGGGCGGTCACGAGGATCACAAAGTTTGAGCGGAGGTCGAAACCCATGAGCTCGTAGTTCTGGCCGATCAAGTGGTGAGCCTAGAGCAGAAGAGCCATCGTTAAGGGCTGTTTCACATGGTGTGGTACCATCGGCATCAAATTCCTTGGTTGCAAGCGAACCTTCAGTTGGAGCAGGACGAGGACGGGGCAAACCGCCAGCCATTTCTGAAGACTCACAACCCTCCAAGAAAAGAGCGAGGATAAGCCATTTGGATGCAATGAGCAAGGAATTTAAGGCCAGAGTTGTGGCGGATACATCATATTGGATGATATGGAAAGGTCTATCTAGGTTGGAGAAACGGTACTTGGGTAACTGCGCTACAGAGCTAGAAGCTATGGTGGCAAGATTGGTCCTCATTATCAAAAAGGTTGCCGATGAAGAAGAATTTTGCGAAGATAAATGAGGCATTCGATGGTTACATGGCCGGAATTGTTCGCCAAACAAGCTATTCATAACCCCGTGCAGATTCTTTGGGAGGTACAATACAGGCAAGCAGACCGAGAAGGATGTCTGAGCGATGAAGCAAAGGATTTCAAGGTATGATTAGAGAAACTCAAAGAGGGGGTAGATGCGGTCACGCAGAAACGGAGGTCTAACCTCACTATCCCTTGGATTGAGCAAGATTTGGTTGCGCGGGTTGCAACTAGAGGTCGCGAAGGTGTAGTGTGGCTTCCAATTGACGCGGAGGTAAAGGCGTTGGATAGTAGGAATTACAAAGGTGGCTTTGGAGTTGTCCGTCGTGTGAGTATTGAATGTGTAAGTTGTATTCCACTACACATGGACTTTGCTGGGAAGACAATGAAGGAGGGTAGTCGAGCAAAAAACCGGGAGAAACGTTCAATTGAGGCGCTAGTATGTCCAGTGGACCATCCAGAGGTTATCAAAATTCAATACCTGGATAGAAGAACATACGAGTCATATACTCTATGGTGGAATGGTGGCTCACTAGCATCCATTTGGAGGATCGATTCAAAATATGACGAGGAACACCAGGATGATATTTTAAAAACGGCAGGAATCGACCTCGAGGCCCGTCTAGAATTATGTGTTTATCGTAAAAATCGGGCCTATTTAGCATGGGCAATAATGTGCATCATGGATGTAATACATTCCCAGCGCCTATTGCACAACGATTTGAGCCCCAACAATGTTATGCTTCGTTTTTTGCCGGAAAAAAAAGATGTGTACATTGGGGTGTGTGATCGGGGAATGGCATCATGGAATGGCGAAGATAAAATGTCGAACTACGGCCGACCTTCTAATACGGAGCTAGACGCTTACCGAGTTAAGTATCATCATACAGCCCCCGAGCTATTCCATGTGTATGGCAAGTCTAGAACCGCAACATCGCCGAGGAGAATGGGAATAAAGCATAAGCATAACCACCGATCAGAGTCATATGCGGTGGGATACCTAGCAAGGAGGATTTACAACCGCGATTGCTCGTCAAGCTTATTCCAAAAGAACAAAGATCCTAGTTCATTGTCCAAGCGATTTGAGCAGGCTATGGACGAGTTGTTGAAACCTGATTCACTAGAGAGATCCACCGTCACGCATGTAGTAGACATGTTGAAAGGACCGCCCTACAACCTAGGTACACCATGGGATTTCTTCCGCAATGAGTAGTATATAGTATATTGTGATTTCATAGTCCATATGTATTGTAGGGTATGTAGCATCTTCTCTACGGTGTGAAGTATTGTCTAATTTGTAATCGATTTTTTGAAACAAGAGAATGCCTATTTGGACTTCCCTATTATTTTGAATGAAGAACTCTTTACAAGTAGTTTTGATTTTGTCTCCCAATCCCGCCCTTTGCATCTACAGAAATAAAAATGGAATAACGAAATTCAGAAATATCCTAAACTATTTATCCGCACTCCCCCACTCCCAATCCGCATTGCATTGGCGCCCCCCACCCAGGCCACTACCAGCCCGCGGCATTGTCCGCGGCCAGTCCGCGATCAGTCCGCTGCCAGCCTACGACAAGGTCCGCGGCCAGTCTGTGGTCCGTCCGCTGCGAGTCCGCAACAGTGTCCGTGACCAGTCCGTTGTGTATCCGTAGCTAGCCCGCGGGTCTACACTCAGTCCGCGGGTCCAAATTCAGTCTACTGCGTATCCGCAGCCAGTCCGCGGCCAGTTCCGCAGCCAATCCGCGGGTCTGCACTCAGTCCGCGGGTCTGCATTCAGTCCGTTGCGTATCCGCAGCCAGTCCGCGGGTCCACATCCAATCCGCAGTCCATCCGCGGGCAGTCCGCCCCTAAACCGCTCCCTCCCTAAACCCCCCCACTTAATTGATTTCCACTCAAAGATTGATAGTATGTCACTATAAGGTATAAACGATGAAATACATGTAGGATGCCAATGCCACATAGGACAGCCACGTTGACGCCGAGGTAACTAATGTATCCTACATAGGGGTAAAGTTCATCTTTGACCCTACGTTGACTCTATTGTGTCGTGACGAGAGGGTTCGTCACGACATGTCGCGTCATGACGGCACGTCACTGTGACAATGTCACGATAGACAACCATGTTTGTACTAATAGGCTTCTAAGATCTCAGCTTGAAATAGAAGGTGATTAGCCTTTGAATTAGAGCATACCACTTGTCAATTTGCAATTAATGAGGATCGAATTTGTGATTATCCAATGTTTGATCAATTTTGACAGTCACTATATCTATGGATTCAGGGAGTGGACTCGATTGACGATGGAAAATTCTGGTAAGACCGATAGGGCTCTTGTAGAGAGAGTTGATTGTATTGGACTCTACCGTTGCACTATACTAGATTTGTCACTTGTGAGACAAATTCTCATTTTGAAAAATTGTTGTTTTTTTTGTGGAAATGATTTTAGCAACAAATCATTGAAAATATGGGGTTTGACTCATTTACAAAGAGTAAAATATTTCTAAAAGCATTCTAGAAGAAAAGAGTTTCCTTGAAAGCCCTTCCTAAAGAGGAAAGAAATGAAAAAGGTAGGGTGAGATTAAAAAACATAAAGAAAGAGAGTATAACAAATGTCATGCTCCATTTTTTTTGCACCATTGATGAAATACATGGCACTTAATGCTCTTAAGTCCTACCCAATGTAAGCTAAAGCTCCTACATAGTACCCTAAGTTCTTAAAAATTTGACCAATAGTTCTCCAATACATCCCCAGAGCCAAGTCACCACATTGTCGATGTGGTCCCAATTACCAATAGAAGACCTTAAAATAGGAGGTGACAAGCAAGGTGGCCCCCTTTCATGTAAGAAGAAGAAAAGTACCACTTGGCATATGACGAGCGCAAATAACAAGTTTATTAAGGGTAGTGCTATACATACGTTATCAAGACCAAACTAGATGAAAAAGCATTCTCTCCTATTTCATTTCTTTGACTCACATTTTTCTAGTTCCATTTGTTGGGTTCATTTTTGGCAAACTTGCTATGTTGCAATGGTATAAACAAAATCTTTGATGTTAATTTTTGTTATGGGACAATATTTTCATCTATTGATTTTTTGAAGAGTTTTAATCTTACTACAACTTACATGTGGAGGTGATTCAATATTTTCTTTCCTTTTCTAATGGTAGATGTTAAATTTTGAAGTTGAGATCTCCATCTTTAGTATGAACATTTATAAATTAATCCTTTAGTGCCAAGCATGGCAGAGTAGACCAATGAGATTCTATAACTATGATAAATAATGCAAAACATCATGTATACATTGGATACATATCACTACGACACTACTTAATGGAGATCACTTTTGTAGGGACTATCACAAAGTGGTCACATTTGGAATATGAGAATTGTATGTGATCCTAAATTTTAGGGCGCACCTCCATTCTAAGATAAGAAAAGCACACAAGTAGGCGGCTTAGGAATATTCCTTCAAAAATAGTGCCGAGAGACCCTCTTTGGGCCTCCTTGGCACTAAAGGATTAACCCTTTAAGGCCAGAAAGGCCCAAATGTGGCCTCTGGGGGGAGGGTAAAATTGCACCATAGCAATGAATTGAAGAAGCATGGTCCGAAATACTCTTTACGACGGATGTGGGACATGTTACAAAGATTCTAATGAGACCATTTGCGTGCAAATTGGCCTTGAGGATCGACGGTTAGACTCATTTTCATGGAGTGGATTCATAATGAAATGTACATACTATGGAGATGATGCTCTTCATGATATAGTACATTGCTAGAATCTATCCATGCAAAAAGAGAGCTTAGGTTGCCCACTTTGACGCTAATTGGGGTCGATATGAGGCAATGTGTAGGAGGCAGGGGAAGGTGTGAGGTAGGTGAGAGAATTCCGTTAGTTGGTTTTGTCTTTTCCTGTTGCACGACCGGTCTTGGTGTGCCTTGTGGTTTTCCTTTTCTTTTGCAATAAGATTTTGGATTAATTTGTTCAAAAAAAATAAAATAAAAAAGAGCTCAAGCCTTAAAGGGTAAAGGACCAAGATTGTATGAGCTGCCAAAACATCTGATTATTAGTCCCATTGACTCCTCTTATTACAACTTTGAATGAGAAGATAAGAACAAGTAACTATGGAATCAATCAAATTTCTTTGGTTACAAGTCTTGTTGGTTTATTATATATACTATCTTTAGCACTTTAGTGCCTAAGAGGCCCAAACGTGTCTTTGGATGTGTCAAATTCTAATTTGCATGAAATCTGTAAGGGATTAAGTTCTAAAATATCCCTAAAGTATATTGACATTTTAGAACCAAAACTCTCGAGAAATTGTTTCAATGCATTCAACACAAAAGGAAAATAAACACAATTTTTATATATTTAACCATAGGATCTTGCACTAGCTGGATCGTATAAGTGTGTGTGGTAAAACTTCTGTTGAGTTTGAGCACACGGATTGAAGATAACAGCCTTTGAAGCGAGTCATAAATTCTTTAACCCTTTAGTGCTAAGGAGGCCCAAATCGGGTCTTTTGGCATTGTTTCAAACAAACCTCTCTCTATCCATCCACAAACAAGATCTCTCTATTTTGAAACGAAGTATCGTTGTGGAATTGAGAACCGCATGCAACTCTCAAATGCCAAATTTGGCCACTACAGCCCCATAAAAGTGATTTTTGTGATTTAGTGTCACGGTGATATGTAATCAAAGTGTACATGATGTTTAGCATAATCTATCACGCTCATAGAATCTTCTAGGTCTTGCCGGTCATGCTTGGCACTAAAGGATTGAGAAGTCACATTGAACACCTTCAGAAAACTTTGACCACCTTCTATAGCAAAATTTTTGCACTGTGGGCCATGATTTTCTAACTTTAACTTAGAAAGGATAATATTTGGTGCATGTACACCAAATTTAGAAGTAGATAAGGGGTAGAAGATGTCCTTTAAAATCTTGTAATTCAACTATGTGTTCAATGCGATTTAACAATACACTAACAAGTTTTGCGTACAACATATCCTTCTCATATTTTGAAAACTAAAAAAATCCGTACTGTAGATGTACAAATTTCCATTCCCTTTCCAAAAGATTTTTATTTTTAATGTGTATGACAAAGTGTAGCTACAGTATTTGTCATATTTCCTTGAAAAATCACAATTTCCTTGATCCACAATGTGTCATTTGTCATTGGAGATTGTTTGTAACTTTTGAATCATAAGTTAGATATCCACATGAATTATGTCAACAAAAAGCTATTAAAAATTTTCCAATTCAATAAATACCTAAAAAAAATAATGCCAAAATTTGAGTTTGAGTGACTTAGTTGAAATCCAAATACTCACCCCTAGGAGACGATTGTCCTTTAGGAGTTTAAGAGGGTGGGCAAGTTGGTTAGGATACTATAGAGTTGAATCTACTCTATGCGGGTAAGGTGCAAAAGGTCGCGCCAACTTGGCGTTAAGGAGCTTTGTGGTGTGAGGACGACATTGATAAGAGGGGAGCAAAGCAAGACAACTAGCATAAAGAGCTACACAAGATGCACGGAAATGGGGATGATTTTAGGAAAATAAGACCCCATGAATGTGGGAAGGCCGACCAGCCATGAGGCAAGTGAGAAATGAGAAGGGACGGTACCCTTGGAGATACCTCGCTCACTTTTCTTGGGGGTTGAAACAAGCGGCCAACAATCTCCATGACGGAAGGTCCAAAATTTTTGACATCAAAAAAAGGATTGTTCCAACTCTTTCAAAAATTGCAATTTTAGAAACCATGACAGAGATGACTTGACGAATTTTTTCTGAGTAGTATTTTGACCTATAGCCTGTAGGAATTTGATGAATTATGATATATTTTTAGTAAAACAATTTGCCCCTATATTCCTCCTGGGGAGACTTTTGGATCAAAGAGTTTGTTGCCTTTTAATTTTACCATACGCATTGAATTATGAGTTTACTTTAACCCCTAAAGGACCAAGGCATCTTTCCCTCAAAAACACTCCAAAACTGCCATTTACAGCACATTCAACACAAAATGATACAAAATGTTTTTTCTAAAAATTTAACGGAAGGATCTTGTACGAGAGTTGTATTGCAGTGTGTGGTGAAAACTTTGGTAAGTTTGACCGCACGGATTGAAAGATATTAGCCTTTGAAGTGAGACATAAACTCTTTTTGAGGTCGTACTAAACACCTTCAACAAATTTCGACCACCTTCTATGGCAACTTTTTGCACTACGGACTGTGATTTTATTCTTTCAACTTGAAAAGGATCAAGTTATGCACATGTGCACCAAATTTTAGAAGTAGAAGAGGTGTGGAAGATGTCCTAAAAAATCTTGCAATGCAACTATGTGCTGAGAATCAACAATGCACCTTATATTTTGCATATATCATATCCTTCTCAAATTTTTGAAATTCACAAATCCATACAGTAGATGCAAAGATCTCAATCCCCTTTCCAAGAGGAAATTTTCTTTCTTTCAAATGGACAAAAACTTGAATTTCTATTGAATTTAGAAGTTATAAAAGTTTAGCGACAATATTTGTGATATGTCACACCAAACTGCTGCACTATTTGTATATGTAAGTGAAAATAAATCGTAACTTTTAAACCGTAAGTCGGAATTCTACAAAATTTGTGTCTACGCAAAGCTAATAAAAAGTTGTCCATTCAATAAAAAAATCTCAGAAAACAATGCCTAGAATTGAGAACATGGTACCTTACCCAAACTCAAAATGTCCCTCGAGGGGACTTTGGTCCTTTAGGGGTTAAGTTCTCTTTTCTTTTGAAATATGATATAATTGCTCAAAGGGGTTGAAATATAATCATTTTCAACTAAAATTTTGCTGAGATATACTTTTGATTATATTACTTTCAAACTTTTGCTACCTATACTGTTTTTCTTATTTATATTGCCTCTTTTTGTACTTTGAATCTTTTTATACAATGGATAATCCTCCATTTCATAGAAACAACGTGAACAACATGTCCGACGTATGGGCATTCTTTGAGTAAGTAAAAAATCGGTTTGTGCGTGAACAACCCAACATTACAATAGACAATCTTCCAATTTGTAGGATTGACCAGGCACGTGAACAACGTGCTAGACGCGTGGAAATTCTTTGGAGTCATAGAAATCAGATGTTGTGAAGACAACCTAGCCCTTTTAGAAGTCAATTGGCATGGGAACGATGTGCGATTTGTATAGAGATTGTTCAGACTCTTAGGAATCAACGTCAATATTTACCAATTGCACGCCGTATATTTAGTGGGCATCCCGTAGCTTTCGACATTGATTGCAGCGGATGACAATCCGTTGCAGGTACTGTAACCCATTGCATTGGTTGGAAGTACGGGTTCTCTCTTAAATTGTAAACAATCCAATTTGTAATAGGTATTGTGAGCACAGAAAACTTAAACTTGCTCCATTGGCAACACCTCCTAAGGCACTGGGTGAAAGTATACTAGGCTATACCACTTTTGGTATCATAGCGTCACAAAGTCGGAAAAAGCACTAATCATTTATTTTAAGGGTACACAAATGAGGAAAACTTACATTATTGAATTTGGTGAAATGATTGACATTACTGATGGATTCTGGGGTCCAAGGGCTATTTGCCATTTATAATTTATACTTGGTTCTATTTACTAAAATCACTCCAAAACAAGGAATTCCATAAAAAATTGAAAATGATTTTTTTTACACTTTTGTTGATTGGTAGAGGAAATTAACAAATTGCACATGTAGGACTATATTTTTGTTTACTTAGTTTATTGTTGAAATGATTGTAAACTCAAAATTAACAATTTTAGTGTCACAATGTCTCTCCTCTCAAGTTTAGCTTTCCTAAAACATTCCTTGGAGGAGGAGCCATGTAACAAAAAAATAAGGCCTTCATGTAGAATCAAGTTAACTTCTACCACCAACCAATGAAAATGTGAAAAAATATTTTTTCAAATTTTCACTGGATTCTCTGTTTTTGCAGAGAAGTGAGTAAGCGTAGTGTCCTTCTACTTTGTTGCGCAGCTTGCTCAAAGATAACATAGAAGCGGTGAGAAAATTTAGGAGGTTCAATTTGCAAGTATAATAGTGCATTGGCTTCTACTTTTCTGGGAGCAAGAATTGATGGGGAACTTGCCACTGGCGGGAACTACAACTTTTGACTTCAACGTGAGGTATATTATATAATGGGCAGCCTTCTGCTTGTGGAAGGGATGAAGAATTGTTTTTTGCAATTATATATTGTGGATAATCAAGCCGTTCTATATCATTGAATGAGCATTTTTTTTACTTTGGAATGCAACACAATGGACTCGCTATAAAACATGTTGTTAGAGCAACTGTACCAAAAATTTTGTCAATAGTTGATTCAGTAGCCCAGTCAAGAGTTAGAGCTCTGTTTGTATGTTGTACAATAAGTACATAGAGAGTTGACAAGGTTGGAGTGATCATCCCTGGCAATGGCCATGATGGGAGCATGTTTGACATGGATATGTGGTCCCTAAACATGCCGTTGAAAGGGTATGAAGCCCGAGGCTCTGTGCTTACGGCAGTGATCCAAGTGCTACTTGCAGTAGGGGCGGAACAATGAGAGTAATGCAAATACACTTTTTATACGGACATGCTTTACCAACATAATTGTGACGACCACATATTTTATGCTGGTCATTTGCTGCAATAGCACATTGTGGATGCATGGATGTACATTGAGGAGGACTGGTTGAATTTTTTCAAATTCAATCCAGGCCTTGCAGACAAAAATGTACACTGGCATGATGGATGCTCTCAATGTTGGCAATCATATTTTGGACCACATTGGTTGGTAAGTCATCTTACCAATGTCTTTTTCTAGAGGTCCACATCAAAGGAATGAACTTTATCATGATGCTATGACCATTGAAAGCATGTATGGATGGCCGGACTTGTTTATTACATCCACGTGTAATCCCAGGTGGCTTGAGATAAGAGCGGAATGCAGTGTAATCCCAGGTGGCTTGAGATAAGAGCGGAATGCAACACAAACAAACATCTCATGATCGGCCGGATTTAGTTGCATGTGTCTTCTACTTGAAATTCAAGGAGCTGATGATGTATCTGAGAGACCTGATTTTGTTTGCATGTGCCTTTGGGAGAGTATTGAGATACGGTTGGGCAGTTGACTTTCAAAAGAGCGACCTACCATATGCAGACATTCTATTGATTTTAGACACGTGGTCAAAATTGGATCCAAGCGATTTTGACTCAATAGTAAGTACCAGCATTCTTGATCTGATCACTCACGTGGACGCATATGAGGCAGTGCAACGCTACTTAGTGCACGAGCCTTGCAACCTTGCAGCTACAGCGTCCCATTGCACAAATAATGATGGATGTCTTAAGCGGTACCCTCCAAGTTTACAAATGAATTTTCCGTGGATGGGAGTGACTAATTTGTATACATGAAGAGGGATTGACGATTGTTCTTTTGTTACCCGCGAAGGACGCTATGTTGATAATACCGGGATAATATTCCACAACTTGTATTTGACATCAAAGTACAACGCACATATAAACATTGAGGTAAGTATTCCGCATTGATTCCCTTCCATTGATCATTCATTATGACTCAATTAATAGTTTATTGATTATTTTTACATGTTAGTATATTTGGGAATAGCCCTTGGGAAATACATTTTTGAACTTGTTTAAAGCAACGTAGAGGATATTTAGGTTTTCGATGCACAAGTCCTACCCTACTATTCAACGTTTGCATATTCATTTATACCATGAACAACATGTAACATTTGATCCAAAATATTGTGGAGATTGTTGATTGTGTTGACATACGGAAGACAACTCCAATGAAATGACTTGTGGCGAATCAAGACGACATTGGGAATACTAGGGACATCTTACATAGACTTCCCTTCCCGCTTCGTATGGCAGCCAACAACCAAAAAGCGGACGGTGCGTGAGAGGGGATTCCCATTAAAACATATCCATTTTGTGAATTCTTTTCCGAGTGAGAAGTACTTCTACCACGCACTTTTGTTGCAAATAAAAGGCGCAAGAATCTTTAAAGAGCTGCGTATGGTTAGAAGCTATCTCTATGGCGATTTCAAAGAGGTGTGTCTGGCGCATGGACTTTATGTTAACGACGGGGAGTAGGAGAAGTTTTTTCGTGAGGCTACCCAGGGTGCAGTGGGGCGTTCGGCTTTGTACGGTGTTTGCAATAGCCTTGATACATGGTCTTCCAATAAACCTACGATGACTATGGGAGATGTACTTTGAACGTTTATCGGATGATTGCAGAAACTGGTTGCAGGAGGATAAGGTAGAAGAACCGTTAGAGGAGCAGAGTCATAGTCTTGCATTAGAGGACATTGTTGAACGGCTTGCTTAATATAAAACGACATCAAGGACATCATTGGGTTATTTCAATTTGCTACAAGACTTGCATGTAAATTGGTTTATTTGTAAGCAGTTGGACTTCTATGCTGTGGAATTGGAGGAAGAGGTTGGACGACAAGTTTAAACCTTGAATCTCGAGCAGCTGAACATTTACAATAAAGTATACAACTTTGCACACCTAACGTGTCCAACAAGGTTTACTTTATAGATGGGCTGAGAGATATAAAAAAGATAGACTTGGAGAATCTTATTTTCAAGTCCGTTTGTTTGCACAATCATATTGCGTTGGCTGTCGCTTCGTCAAGAATTGCTACGTTGTTGCAGAAATGAAGGACCACTCATTCCAGGTTTAAGATTCTGAGCTGAATACGACTTCTCAATGTGACATTAGCAAATAGATTCAATCGGCAGAAATGATTTGTTGCACTAAGTTCATTTTGTGGGATGAGGCGCATATGCTCCACAAATTTCCTTTTGAAGCTTTGGATTGTATTCTACGGGATATAACCAACAGGTACAAAGTGTTGTTTGGAAAAATTACTTTTGTGATGTCTAATGATTTCGTGCAGGCATTACTAGTTGTTCCAAGGGATTTGCCAGCAAATATTGTTGCAACATTGATCAAAGAATCATGGTTGCGGCGTCATATTGAGGTATTTCTCTTGCGTCAAAATATGGGTATTGATGTTACTTGTGCAACGCTTGCAGATTTGGAGATTTGAACATTTGCCAATTGACTTTTGGCTCTTGGAAAAGGCAAGCTGTCTGCAATAAGGCCGTTTACAATGATTATATTTGTTGTCCATGCAATATGCTATTGCCTCAAGAGACGATGAAAGACCTGATTGATGCGATTTGCCCTGAAATTGCGAGTGGCGGGGTTGAAAGGGATTTTTACAGCAGTCGTGCTATTCTAGCGGCACAAAATGAGGATGTGGAAAAGATCAATGTTGCAATACTTGATACTCATGGTTTGTTAGTATTTATACCAAGTTATTGAGGCGAAGTTCTTATAGAGGAGCGTGCATGATAATTCCCAACATAAAACACAGAAAGATGCCATGATGCATCGCAATATCAACAACTGGGTTAGGCGCAACTCAACTCCATCTCTCCCACAGTGTAAAACAAGCAAATTCATAAAAAAATCATGAAACGTGTTGGAATTAAGTGTCAAGCTGAACCTGCATAACGAGTCAAATTCATAAAAAATCCCGCAAATTATACGAGCATCTGGTATTATTGGATTCTAGAAGCGCATTCTGGTGTTGCCTCTGCGAAGTTAGTATCCACCTCAAGAGCGTGCAAGAGTTCGGTGGTCTCCAAAATTAAGTTTCGAATTACATTTAGCCATAGATACAAAATCTCACATAGTAAACGGTGCGGGAGCTTGGGGAATAGACCTATGCCAACACTGGCCACGAAGATAAGTTTCTCAAGAAAACGCTCCTGCAACTTCCCTAAATAGATGTACCAACTGATTGGGTCATATGAACTGATGAACAACTGATTGGATGCACTGTCTTTCACGGCTCACCAATGTTCACAATACATTGTGTTCAGATCAACATGGATAATGTACACCTCATTAATTTGAGAATTCTTAGGCATCGCCAAACCACGGCTCCTTTTTCACCTCCAAGGGGCCGCCGAACAGATTACTTAACACTGTGTGGATGCACCTCAGACGCTTGACTGTCTATCCAACCACTAGCTTGTTACAAAGGATAACGACATATGAGAGAATGAAAAGACCCGTGAGGACAACTATTGCCACAACAACAAAAAAGATGTCCCATGCAAACCTCTTTGATGGTATAAACGACGATTCCTTTATGTCTGTTGTGAAGTTGAAACATTCCGGGCCCTTTCGTCGGAGAGTGTTGATTCTTCTCTCAAATTCCTAAGCAACATCCAACACACCATGCATATGGTTCAAAGAAGGCGGGCCTGAAACATTAGCTATAATCTGTTAACCAAGTTGGTCGCAGATCCCAGACCGACCTGCGTCTAGACAAGTGCAACTATTCGCAAACTCAAATCTTAATCATGAGATGCCACTTTCTTATGCAAGAGAAATAGACAGATACCAACTCCTCCACAGTTCATATTGTTATGAAAACAAAAAGGATCCTTTCCAACGAACAGCAATATCTGATGGAATTAGGGTTTAGCATGAACGTACACTTTGGGCGCGCTTCTCAGTGTGGATAGTTATCTCCAAAGACTTAAGTATCTTAAATTTGTACGCAATCCCACCAATGGTCACTACTGTACCAAACAATGTCAGAACGATCGGAAACCAGATCTTGCCACATAGAGGGTACACTTTGCTTCCTGCCGGCAAAGTAGTATTTGATTGCGTCTGAACCAACTGCGAGACAGCGGTGAGTACTACCCCCAGGAACACAGCATACCACCCAATAATGTTGAAGATATGGTTGGTCACGTCGGCGCTCCTTGCCTCCCTCCGAGACACCTTGTGAAGAAGATCCCTGTCCTTCTGTTCCCAGTCTTCTAAAGCTGCCTTGTGCACAGGATACTTCGGACGGCTCTGTCCTTTATCATCCTTAACCGAATCTAATTTAATCAAAGACAAGTTCACAGCCTCCTTGTATGCGGTGTCGCCAACATTTCCCTCATCTACACACTTTAAAGCCTCCTGTATTGTCTCGTGTAACTGTGTTAGTTTCCCCCTAAATTCGAATCTATCAAGAGAGGCCCAATCATGAAATGCCTGTGCAGCAAGTACAACTTTCTTTGCCACACGGGAAACCTTTGGTTCAGGATCGAGAACCTTGTCCGCAGCACGTCGAATATTTTCCAGTGCCACCGCTTGGTCTTTGGCGAGAGGATTTTGATTCACCAAATCTTGGAACTTCTTTGCAGCATCTAAAACTTCAGTTGCAGAATCTAGAACTACCTGTGCAGGCTTTAGAGGCTTGTTGCCATGTACAACCCTATTTGTAGCACCGTGAATACCCTCTACCAAAACTCGAAGGGCCTCATTCGATCTAACGCCGTCGAATCCACTTGCAGCAAGTTCGATCTCACCAAGAGCACGTGAAATGTCGACTGTGCCATACGCAAGCTCTGTGGCAGCAGCTGGAGGCCTAAGGCCGGCTAGAAGCCTCTTCGTAGCATATTGAAGCCTGCTTACGCCTGTGTCCGTGTACGCAACAAGACCTTTTTGCTCTAACGAATCTTTAAACTCTTTTGCAGCAGCCAGAACCTCCCGCGAAAGAGATTTCGCAGTCTCGACCTTGGCGTAAAGTTGAGCCTTGTTTGTCGCAACTCGAAGTTTGGTTGCAGCATCTACCAGGTCCTGCTTTCCCTTCACAGACTTCACGAGATTGTTCGGAGCCTCTACAAGACTCTGAAAACCCTTAGCAGCTTCTATAACCTCCGCTATGGCCGTGCTCGCTTCGACGTGTGGCGCGGTAGCTGCAGGAAGTGCTGGAACGTCCTGGACGACTTCTAAAACCCTCAGCGTAGCAGATCGGAGCGGTTCCAACACTTTCACGTCCGTGTAACTTGACAAACTATTTGCAACCTCCACAACTTTCTTCGCTTCAACCTGGGCAGCTACAACCTGGACGACGTACAGAATCTTGTTTTTATGTGAAGCAACAGCGTCAACACGTTCTGCAGCAATAGTTAGTCCCGCGTCTCCATTCACACCTTCAAGGACATGATCTGCAGCCTCCACAAGATCATTAACAACCTCAGGAACTTCCACATGCCCCGCAGGGAAGGCCGTAGTGCCAGGATCAAGCTTGACGACTGAAATTTCTACAAGCTCATCTACAGCAGCTTGAAGCTGCTTCACTTCCTCGGAGGTAAAAGCATCAAGAGACTGCTGCTCTACAGACTTCTGAAACCTCTTTGCAGAGTCGAGAACCTTCTTTGCAACAACTCGAACCTTATTTGCATCAACTGGACCCCGGACAACATCTAGACCCGCGGCTGCACTTGTGGTGGCCATCTCGGCGGGTTTCACTCTAGATTGGTGCATCTTCTCCTCTTGAATGTACTTAGGGCAGAACTTGAAGAAAGCCTGTGTGAGAGGTGACGTTCCAGACTTTTCAGTTTAGGCTTCCTACTCAACTCACGTGCAATGGCTAAATATATGGCAATCTTCAACGGAATCATAATCGTAAATAAACAACACTGGAAATGCTTCTACTTGAAGTCAAATACGAAAAGAAATATTTCTAAATAATTTGTGAAAATAAAAAAGGCTGTTTAACAGCTCAACAAGGTTAGATTCCACTTGGCATGTAGTGGATATCGGTACGCAATACACGGCTAGATTTGAGGGGAGCTTGCCTGAAACAAGGAAGTGGTACTGTATCTGATCGGCTTCCAATGGATATGTTCTTTATTGCCATCGGTCCCAAAATATGGTAGAAATTAATTACAGTATGAGGAAATTTTTTTAGGGTAAGGGAGATGTATGCCGCGCTTTTTCTTCTGGCCATACTCTACAGTACGATTATCTTTCTCTTGTGACAAAACTTGTGACAGCGACCCGACGAAAGCCAAATACTGTATACCTAACAGTCTATTGTACTCATATATTTATATCGTATATTCCAGTCGCTGTCAGGGTCCGTAACTCCCAAACCGCGCACTCTCCGTCCGCAGCGCAGTCCCAACCCGAGAACTACTCTTGGTCCCGTTGGCGCGACGCGCACGCTAAACTGCGCGGCAGAAGAGCCTTAGAACCGAGCGTCGCGCGATTTGTATCAGTGGAAAGGGGGCGAGAGAGAAAGAGAGTTGCAAGCGTTCGCAGAGGAAGCTGGAGCATACAATCACCGTCGCCATAGCCACTACTCCATCTGCTTCGTCGCCCCCGCCAACACCCCAGCCTTGCAGGTATGCTTCTCCTCTTTCCCTGCTTCCAGTCTCCTGCAATTTGTCGTAGAATCGATGCGTAGGAGGAAGGACCAGGTGGACGTGACATTGGATGGCTACATTGTGAGCTCTCCACGTTCTGCTCTGTTACAGTGTGCGCTGCATTGAATCCGTGTTGCGCTCGGTAGCGTGAGGTAATGTTGGATTTGTTGGAGTTGCTTTCTGGATTGGATTTGGTGTGGAGATGAAACTCTGCTCGTGCTTTGGTTATTCTTGAGTGCGTTCGTGAATGTGTGGTGAGGAGGATTGGAATATTGATGTGATGGAGGAATTGGTGAGGTGATGGAGGCATTGGCGATTGGCTTGTGTTGTGAATTTTGGCAATTGTGAGAAGTGCTTGTGTTTGAGGTTTTGTTAGATGCTTCTGCGGAGTTTTTTGTTCTCATTTGTGTGCTTCTTTTGGCCTTTTTTTTCAATTGTGAATTAATCGGCCTTCTAGCGGACTGCTATGTCTGTATGCGCTAGCGGATTGTAGATGTCTTAGATTGTAGGAAGAGTTTGTGGTGGTGGAGTGAGTCCCGAGGGTTCGGGTTTGGAATTTTTGGATAGTGGTGCGCTATTTTCATGTAGAAATTGGAGCTTAAGGATAAGCGAGGAGTCATCTAAGGATGCGAATTGGAGTGATCTTGTTGTTTGATTGCCTGATCTGATAGGATAGAGATGAGATCATTTTTTATGTTCTTGATTTAGTGTTGCTAAATTGTCTTAGTGACGAGAGTCTCTGGCTATGTTTCGCTGATTGCTTGATCACTCTTCAATCAGCTCATGCTAGTATCTTATTTAGCCTTGGTGATTTTATCTATATCTGTTGGTGTCTTCTTGTCGATTGAACTCATGATGAGAATTACTAACTGATGAGGTTTATCGAAGTTAGTCTGAGATAACATATCAAGGGCTGGGTGAAAGGCATTGTTCTCTAGGTTCCTGATTGCGAACTGTGTAATTTGTATTTGTGTGTTTGTGTCCAGTAATACCGAGCGGGGTGATCATCTTCGAGAGATTGCTCTGGGAAATCTGAGACTGCACACATGCCGTCGCCAAGAAACTTCGGTTCTCATGCCTTACTTCTTCTCAGTCGCTGCGGCAGGCAGCTGGATGATGTAGTCTTTCAGCGGAGCTTGTATTCTGCCGCTCCGATTTCAGATCTTGCCGGACAAACCCTATCTGGTTTCCGGGATATTGGCTGCCGCAGGTGACTTTCTCAGGAATGATTACATATGGTTTTGTTTTCTTTTGTAGCAATGTCGTCAATTGGGTTGTCATTTAGGGTTTATATACTTGGTTGTCCTCATAAAATTCTGTGGGTTACAGGAGGCAACGAAAACTTTCTGCCATGGAGACTCAGTTGAGAGGGTCGCAAATCGGTACTCCTGACGTGCTTGATCTGAAAAACTCTCCCACGGTTGGAGGAGGTGTAGGCGATACTTTTGGGGAAGATGCAGCAACTGAAGACCAGACGCTCACGCCGTGGACTCGGATAGTAGCGAGGTATTGGATATGCCCAGTTATAATCGATTAAAGAAAACGTGTTTGTTTTTCACAGATGTGATCATTTTGCTATTTGCAAGGATGTCATTTGCTATCAATACTGTAGCACCCGTGCCCTATTTTTTTGCGTCCGTTCTGTTCTATCTGCTCGTTTCTCTACTTTTGCGTTGAGCTTTGTCCGCATTTTAGTCCAAACTGATTATCTTAAACTGAAACGGATTAATTCATATTTTTCCGCCTTGTGTGTTGGAGCAGTGGATCGGAATTATTGAGAGATCCACGATATAACAAAGGTCTTGCATTCAGTGAAGAGGAGCGAGATCGCCACTACTTGAGGGGTCTTCTTCCTCCGACCATTATCTCACAAGAATTGCAGGTAAGCCCTCGTTTCCCTATAGCATAATGTTTCGTGTTCATCCCTGGATATGTAAGTCTGAAATCAGTGAAGTTTGGGTTGGTAATCAGTGAAGTTTGGCAACTACAGTCTACAATGTGTACCAGCGATTGCACACATTGAACGGATCCCTCAAAATCTTCGAGTTTTCCTCTGTATGTGTTTAAGAGAATATGTTGAACGCCGAGGATGCGGGAACTTTGTATTGTTGTGTACATGTACATGTACATGTAATACCTCATCCACTGACTAGTTTATGATGATAATATTTCAGGTTGAGCGCATGCTTCAGAGTGTTCGATCATACAAGAATCCTCTTGAACAGTACATTGCTCTTATGGATTTGCAGGTACCTGTTCCCAGATATATTTCTTTCATCTGTTTATTTATTTGCCTATGCCGTATGTTCGATATCTTTCTCACTGATGTGATTGCTTTGACATCCTGCTTTTAACGCTATAGTTATTCCGTTACCAAATTTGAACGTCATGAATTCTTAATCAAGGATTCTGACGAGGGTAGTGTGATCTGATCGTTGGAGTTGGGGAGGGTAATGAAACCGTAGGAACGGAACGAGAGGTTATTTTACAAAGTTCTTATTGAGCACGTGGAGGAGCTTCTACCGATTGTTTATACCCCAGTCGTAGGAGAAGCTTGCCAAAAGTATGGCAACATCTTTCGTCGTCCACATGGCCTCTACATCAGTTTGAAGGATAGGTAATCTCATCAGAAGTCGTTCTGTTATTTATGTAGATTCTACGAAGGCAAGGCATTTTGCTGTTGCTCCTGCTTTTCTTACTTTATTTTTGTCATAATTTTAGCTCTTATTACTCGATGCCATAATATAGTTTAAGAAGCGGTGACTAGATTAGAGCATAGACAACCGTGAATGTTTATTTCTATCTGATTGTCATGCACGTCACATAGTCCACTTTCTTTCGTATTTGAGATCCCAATGAATGCTGTAATCCTTTTCAGGTCACTGAATCGTATGTATGCCAAGCATGTGCTTTTTGTGGAACATCATCTCATTCTCAGTGGATGCCATTACTTATTGCTTCTATGGCAGGGGATGGGCATTCCAGTTGGGAAGCTAGCTTTGTATACGGCCCTAGGTGGAATTCGACCTTCTTCTGTAAGTCTATCCTGCTACCTACACCGAGTTCAGTAGTTTTGATTACCAGATAGAATCAATGTCCACTACAAGTGCTATTTCTGTTGGGCCTTATTTTTTGCATCAGACCTCCTGCTAAAAGGAAAATCAATGTTTCTGGAGGAGACAGACGTTACCTATTGCCATTGACGTGGGTACCAACAACCAAACTTTACTCAAAGATCCTTTCTACATTGGATTACGGCAGAAGCGAGCTACTGGGAAGGTAGTGTAGTTTCCTAAGTCTTGGAATTGTCTGAATCATGTGTCCAACGGAACTTCAGCGTTTTAGCTGAATTCCTCTAACCCTCAATAATTTGTTTCCCTTCTGAATGACTTACTTTTCTTTTCTGTTTCCTTGTAATCGAATTTTGGGGCATCTCTTTGCATTCATGATTGATTGTGAGGATTGCATCGAATCATGTCCTCTTTTTGTACCCGCCTATCTACGGTAGTAGAACTGACCAGTCAAACTAGAAGTTTGTCAGATCACATCCAGGCTGTGACCTCAAAAGGAACCTAGGCAATTATTAACGAAAACTAGGAGAGATCATGCATATCTCACCGCTTATCTACGGCAATGTATGAAGATTTTCCATGCTTGTCGATCGAATGTGGAAGCAGGAGTACGATGATTTGTTGGATGAGTTCATGAACGCCTGCAAGCAAGCATACGGAGAAAGGGTCCTCGTTCAGGTAAGATTCCTATGAACTTAGTGAGCTCCCTGATGTGTAGGTCTGGTTATGGTGTTTGCTAGATATGTGTAGGCTGTATATATATTGAATTTTGATGAACAAGACTTTCATGCTTGTCTTTTAGAAAGGTTGGGTTTGTTCTGTTTCTCTTATCGTTCACGCTGAACATTTAGGGCCATTTCCAAAGGAACCTTCACTAATGTAATTTAATTGTTAGGGCCATTTCCAAAGGAACCTTCACTAATGTAATTTAAATTGTTAATGATGGACCTTTTGTATTATTTTGTGCTGATGCAATAATCTCACAAGTCTTAGAATGGTGATGGGTGGCGTTTCAGTTTGAAGACTTTGCAAACCACAATGCTTTCCGACTACTTCAGAAGTATGCCACGACACACCTTGTCTTCAACGACGATATTCAGGTCATCCTCTGAATTATATCCCCTCATTCATTAACTATTTGTTGATTCATTTTCAAGCCTTATGCTTCAATCGAAAATTCTCTACATTCAGTACAAGGTAATCAAAATATTGAGATCGTTCCGTAGCCCTAGCACAACTGTAATGCTGCATTTTAGCATCTGTCTGGACAGAGATCTTTAAAGATAGTGGGCGATGTCAATGCAGGGAACTGCTGCAGTGGCACTTGCAGGACTCGTCGCCGCGCTACCAATAACAGGAGGCACGCTTGCTGATCATAAATTCCTCTTTCTGGGTGCTGGTGAAGTATGTCCACTCTGATCCCTCTTTCTTTATGCCTCTGTTCACCATCAAGAGTGTAGCCCAATGAATCTCTACAACCTCACTAGAACTAATGCAGGTACTGTAAGATTCGTTAATTTGAAAGAAACATTTACATGTCCGTAATTGTTTTAATGTAGGATTTAGTCTCTACATGATGTGTGCAAATTCTGGATTCCTCCTTGCTCCCTATCTGAATTTTGAAAATTAACAGAGACTCGGCTCAAGTGTAGGCCTCTGCTGAATCCAGTGTGTTTGTGATTTGTTCAGGCGGGCACAGGTATTGCAGAAATTATCGCCTTGGAATTGTCCAGGAAGGTCAGTTGCTTGTCTTGTTGACTTGTGTCAGCATGTGAAGGATATTTCTCACTTAATTGCGAAGCTTTCACTTTTGCATCGTGTTACTGCATTTGTTGAAGTGGCTGCTAGTTGGCTGCGCTTAAGAACTTCAATTCTGTCCATTACATGTTTCTTAAATTCCATCTACAGTTGTAGACTACAAGAAAGATCTAGTTATCTTAATGTAAAATATTAAGAACTAGTTAATTTACACACAATAACAAGGACATGATTGTTCATAATTTTTTTTACTAAATAAACTATTAACAATCACATCTTTCAATCACCTGGGTGGTTGCCTAATATATATCTCACTAAACAGGTCACAAAAATTCCAATGAAGATCAGAGGTGGACCATAAGATTCACTTGACTATAGTTCTCAGGTATACGAGCTTTATTAAATTGCAGTGAAAATGCCACTATCCAAGAATAAAAATTTGTTTACTTGTAATAATCAAACAGCATATTCTCTTATCACGCCTATGCGTCTAGTGGTTGCCCTGCTCTGACATTTGACATGTGTCGTATGTGATGTCTAAGTGAAGCAAACACTGACTTATGTGCTTATGAAGTAGGTTATCATGTGAATGCCGGAATTGTTGCCACTGAATGTGGAAAATGCAGGGGAAAACTACTGTGGAAGAAGCCCGCAAAGCGATCTCTCTTGTGGACTCCAAGGTACTGTGACTCGTGAGATCAACTTGTGCCGAAACAGATGAGATGATGCCCTGAGTGACCATGTGTATACTGAAGTATGTTCTAATTAAGTTGCGATGCATATTCAGTTCTATATTTGGCAGGGTTTGGTGACCAAAGCACGATATGAATCCCTACAAGAACACAAAAGGCCCTACGCACATGATCTTTCTCCTGCGCGAGACCTTATTTCTGCAGTGAAGGTGATATGGATAACAGCCACACTAGAACTAATTTGGTCATCTTCTGTGTTTTCGTAGGAGCTCCATTCTTACATTGTGTGAAAGTGTGTTTTATTCTTTTTTATTCTTCTTTTTTCTATAAATAAAATTAGATTATATACGGTTATGAAATACGCAATTATCTTACCAAATGATGTCTTATGCTGATCAGGCTTTGAAGCCTACCGTGCTGATCGGAACCTCTGGTAAAGGGGGAACTTTCACCAAGGAAGTGCTAGAGGAGATTTCTTCATATCAGGATGTAAGTTCGTTTTATTGCTTTGATTTCATGTCTTTAATTTGCACCGTTGTGAAAGTAATTGTGATTTAGGCATGGACATATTTATGATTTAGGCATGGATGTAAGTCACGCTTTGGATTTTATGAGCTATTCTTGGGGATGATTAAAGCACACGACTTTAAAAGGGCCGCTTATTACAGTTTAAGGTGCCTATGAAGCTTCGTATTCTGGAAGACTGCTTTTGCTGTCCAGAGATCGAACTTTTGTTGTAAATGAGAGTTGGAAAGAGGCTTGTGCAATTCTTCTTGTGCATATCAAACTAGAGCGTAGTGATATCCTCAAAATGCTTAGAAGTTCATTGAGATTGATTTCCCTGAACAAATATTTTTCGAATGTATTGTGCATCAATCATCATGGCACTCTCCAATCCGACATCACAATCTGAATGCACTGCAGAGGAAGCTTACAAGTATACTAAGGTATGTACGTTGCTTGTGTTTACCGATTGATGCATTGGTTTTATAGTTTGCAAGAGTGGCACAGATAAATATATGTATCTGGCACTCAAAACTCAATGATGGAGGGATGATCTTGTATTATCCTTTCAATGGAGTTTCATTTCATTTTTAATGCAATAAATACTTGTACCCAAAAATTGAAGATTAATGATAAAATCGATGATGAATTAATACCTCATTGCTCGTAACTGAAATTGCAGGGGAAGTGTGTCTTTGCTATTGGAAGCCCGTTTGGTCCTGTGACATATGAGGGGAAAACATATGTTGTTGGTCAGGTATGATTTTCCTATTATACAAACAAGTTCTCTTCTAGAGGGTACTGTAGACACCTCTGTACTGTTTTCTCTATTACTTTGTGCTCAGACATGCACTATTTTGCAGTCGAACAATTGCTACATCTTCCCCGGCATAGGACTTGGCTGCACTATTTCGGGAGCTATTCGTGTTCATGATGATATGTTTCTAGCAGCTGGTATGTTTTGCAGTTCCTCCCCCGAAGTTTCCAATCAATTCGTTCAAGTTGTAGTTTCCCTTCCCCTCGTTTGTCACTATCTCAAAGAGTTTCCGTTGGTGTGTTTAGCTGAGGCTCTTGCGAAGCAGATCGACGAGGAGCACCTTGCGAAGAACCAGCTGTATCCAGCATTTACCGAAATCCGCGAGATCTCAGCGCACATTGGTGCTGCAGTAGCTGCGAAGGCCTATGAATTGGGTATGCTGTCCCTCCCTGTTTTTTTTATTCTGCTTTTTCTGAGAAAACACGAGTTCCGACCAGGTTCTTGGGGGTTGATGGGTGTAGGATTGGCAACGAGGCTACCGCAACCCAACGATCTTTTTGCTTATGCCAAGAGCTGCATGTACAGCCCAAGCTATCGCAAGTATCCATAGGTATTTTCCTTCCCTGAGTGCAGGATGCGAATGAAAGGACGTAGGATCTTTTGAATGTCGATTTGCTCTCTGTTGAATAATGATCAGACTTGTGCAGATTCATTTTAGAGAACTTCAGCTGCAGTATATATGGGATCTCAACTGATGTTTGTAGGTTGGTAACCTTGTACACTGAGTAGGGTTTCCTTTGGTTACATGGATTGTAATTGGTTGTGGTTTAGTGAGGCCGACGGGAAATTTCTTTTACCGGTGTTAGAGCTAGTTTATGAACTCACGCACTTTCTAACCCGATATGATTTCACCTCTATTGTGCCTCTTTCAATCATTTACATAGTCTTCATATGTATAGCGACCTCAAGAAATGAGTCTATGTGGATGGCTGTATCATAAAAGTGACAATGCTGTGAGCATGAATGATCAAAGTAGAAAATGTTGAATACAAAAGTTGTAGAACATGAAGTAATACACAACGTGTAGAGAAATGAATTTCAATTGCCCAATATTTGTCAAAATATATAAGTCCAAAGTTGACTATATACATACTCATTTGTTGAGGCCATATGTGAAAAGTAGTCAAAAATTTGTCCACTTGCCATGAGCAGCCAAAATTGCTGCAATTCGATCGGGCATACTAGCATACAATCTTTTACACTCATTTGTAGTAATGGTACGGAAACACTCCACACGCTCCTATAGTTGAAGAAGACCAGTAGGAGGAGTTGAATAGGAATTCAAATAATGTTTGAGAGTAGCCCAAACATGTTCAATGGGATTGAGGTCTGGAGATTGAGCTGGCCTCTCTAAAGTACTAAATGGTTGCTCCGAAAGCCATTTCTGAACTATCTTTGCTTTATGTATAGGTGCATTATTATGTTGGAAAATGACTTTGTCAAGATTGAAGTACCCTATCCTCTCCAAACTCAAGTACAAATCCCCATGTAAGACTGCAATATAGTCTTTAGTAATCATACACCCTTCCACCCTTTGTAAATCACCCAGACCTCTTACTGTAATGCAACTCCACAACATTACAGACCCTCCACCATGCTTCACAGTTTGCTTTAGAGCACGATCATGGACATTTTACTTGTCATTGACCCAACACCAAGACCTTCCATCAGCATTGAAGCGATTAATCTTTGTCTCGTCACAAAACACCACGCTTTTCCAATCCTCTACAGTCCAATCTTTGTGAATCTTTGCTAATCAAAGTCTCTCTTGTACATTCTTTTGTGACAGACAAGGCTTTGAAATCTTCTCACAAGCCCTCAATTCCACATTTCTCAAAGCATTTTGCAGTGTGTTGTTGCAGAATCCTACTTCTCTATCCAATCTCAATACTTTTGCTCCCTTAGTTGCTGTTTCCAGCCCTCCAACAGTGACCAAGCGCACTCCAAGTTGTCTTTCTAAAGGAGTAAAAATCTCTTGGTGACCTCATTGTGGCAATTCTAGGCTACAACAACATTTCCTCTTCACTCTATTCACTGTGGATTGTGAGAAACCCAAAGATTTTGCAACCTCTCTTGTACTTTTGCCTTTGATCAACAGTGCAACAATGTTTACTTCAGCCTCTCTTGAAATCAACTTCATCTTGCCAATGCTATCTCTAAAACTTCACTAAATGTTCTATAAGAATGTAGGAAAGAGAACCCACAAAGAATTTCAACAAAAAACAAGAATGTGCTAGCTCAATCTGTTCATCAGAGGTTACTTGAATCTTGCCTTAAGAAATGAGTCTATGAGGGTGCACTCACTCTTTAAATCCCAACTCAAATTCTAGATACTTTTTGAGAAGAACGGCCACATCATGTGAATCTATAGTTCATTGGGCTTTGTACATGATTTTTGTTTTTAAAAATAGTACATTCTTCTTCCATATGTGTCTCTCCAAAGTTGATAGACACATGCATTGACTCATTTGTTGAGGTCAGTATATATTGACTAGCTTTTACCTGTGCCATTGAACAACAAAATTTAACTTCAATAAGTGTTAAAATTTTGCTCTACACAAGGTCTAAATTCATTACCATCATGTTAAGCATGTTGATAGTATCTTGTACATCAATTTTTAGATATAAAGAAAGAGTGTAGCATATTGTACCTGCAGGTCAAATTTGTCACTCTTGTGTCAAATAGTTATTTCTTATCATAATAGAAGTTTGGCAAAATTCTTAAATAGAAAATTCTGCACAATTTTTTTTTCATAAAGTTAAAGTTAATCTTATTGAAAAACTAATTCCCAAAATTTTGGCAGGTAGTTTTAGAAAAAATTGCCAAATCTAACCCTTGGGTACATGTATTCAAAACAATTGTGCAAGGAATAAAGATTCCATAATCGCCAATTCATGTTTTTTTTTTCTGAACTTATTATGTTTTAAAATGATATTCCAAACGGTCATTAACGCTTTTAGTGCTGATGAGCTATTCTGGTCTATGAGCATCAATGATTGTTCTAGATCATGCAAAAAGGCATCTACATAGTGGATATAGTTTAGTATAAACATCTACCATTCCATGTTAGGAATTCACTACAGCTCCCCAATTCTTGCACCAATTCTTGCACCAATTGTGTCAATAGATGCTAATCTTGCTCCACCTCTATATCATAGTCTAAATTTTCCTTTGAGGTGGACTGTAGGGCTTGCTAAAAATATTCTTGTCCCCAAACAACCCAATGTATATGGTTGATCGGTGTTAAAGGGTTGAAAGGGTTTATACCACATGTAGAAAATATAAAAAGTAAAAAATATGAAGATCTCTAGGCTTTATGTGGAGAAGAAAATAAATTGTTGGTACCTTGCTTAATAATGTATGGCAATAGAGTTTTCCTAAAAGTAAAGGATCTTTCACCCCAAATCTTAAGGTTTATGTTACTAACAGGAACCACATGCACATGGTGACAAGAGGTTTTGGGAACCACCACTCAACTTTTGGGAACTTGGGGTACTAGGAGAGCTTTAGCATGGGGTAAGGCCCAAGAGCATTAATTCCCAAGCATTTCATTGATGTAGAAAAAGGGAGTATGAGATTTTTGCAAGTTAATCATGGATCATTAAAGAAAATTGTCTTGTCTATCACCACTATCGGGTCAAAGCATGCTACATCCACCCCATTTTGGGCAAAGGCCATGGTATATTTTTAGGATATTTTTAATATATTCAACTTCATTTTGAATTAATGGATATAAATAATGATTTTTCTTTTTAGCCCATAGTCATGTATGGAGCACAAGTTTTCCAAAAAATCCAATGAAGAAAGTACTGAAATCCTCCTCATTTTGTTAAGTGATAAAATAGATTGTTTTACCTCATTAGAACACAATTGGAACTAGAGATTTGTAATTTTTTAATGGATAGTCTATCCTAAGCAGACTACCAATGTGCATGCAAATTTTCACAATCGTATGTGCTACAAATCAATCGGGAGGGGTATATTTCTCCAAACGCCACCATTTGTGATAGGTATATTTATCTATTAAATACTAGGGTTGGTGCCCGTCGTCACGACGGGGAGAGCGGAGTGTGGTGTGTTAAATTTACGTTTGTATGTTTTGTATTTTAAAACCTATAAGCTCAAATCGAATCTAATTGGAAAAGTACATATATTCCTGGAGTGCATATAAAAGTTACCCTAGTTTAAATCCACTTCAAAAATAAAGTACTTTTGCTTTACATTTGCATTTTGATCAACACTTTGTGCACATAAGTATCACTTGCCCAATATAAGAGGAGAAAACCCTTCACATCAAGAGGTCAAATTCAAGAGTCATTAGGTTACTACCTAATATAGGAGGAGAAAACCCTTCACATCAAGAGGTCAAAATCAAGAGTCATTAGGTAACTACCTAATATAGGAGGAGAAAACCCTTCACATCAAGAGGTCAAAATCAAGAGTCATTAGGTTACTACCTAATATCAAGAGTCAAGAAGAGTGCATCACCGTGCCTCACCCTTCACATCAAGAGGTCAAAATCAAGAAAGAGAGTCACACGACCGGGAGTTAAAATTTATAACTTTAAACTTTCGCACCACTTTTTCATCCAAGCTCGACGTGTTTTACATCCGACGCGTTCATCCACTTTAAGTGTTCTTCATCCTGTATTCTTTTATAGATATAGATACTCGTGACGTTCAAGCCAATGAATGGCTATTCATTTTCCAGCCTTTAAGCTTAGGTATTTAAATTGGGATCAACAATCCATTGCCACAAACCCAAAATTGAAAGCATTTTTCAACTGCCATACCAAAGAATGTTGGGGACTCCTCCCAAAAGAGTTTGTGACTGGGTTTTTTATACCGGCGTAGCTTGCTTAAACCCTATCATCAATATATACTTTCGGGAAAAGTGTAATATGTGAATCTGTTTGACTTGTGTTAAAATGCTATTTCTCCACTAAAGATAGGAGATGTCTTTTGACTGAATGAAAGGAAATAATATTAACGAGATTCGCCTTCTACTCTTGAATCTCTCTTACGTAACGCGTGACCTCACATTGCATGCCTCATGTAAATCCGCATTTTTCATAGGTATCCAGGTAACTTTTCTACATACCCGCTGCAGTATCACACCAACACCAAGTCATATTGCTCACGATTTGACAGGAGACCCCCTACGCTCAGACTTACTGGGTGGGGGATGAGGTGGTGGGGCCAAAACCTGGCCCCTATTTTGTTTTTGAATGACGCCCTAAATTTAGCCAAAGGGGGACCAAGAGACTAAATTGGAGCCGTAGGCCCCACTTTCGTAAAAAAAAAAAGCCAAAAAAAGCCTCTGACCCCCCCAAAATGGGAGGGCCAGAAAAATGAGCCCATGCAATTAAGACGGGGGCCCACCTCGGGTAAGTCCGACCGTGGGGGGTTTCCTGTCCACGCCTATTGCTCACACGTCGTATGTGTGGTCAAACGCGTGCACTTCGGTATCTAGGCATCCAGTTTATAAAACAGTATAGAAATTTTTAAAAGATCACAACTAAAGAACAGATATATGTTTAGTCTAAATTATTTGCAACGGTGGGCTGTCAGCCACACCTTAGAGCATCTCTGATCATCGCAGTGGAAGAGAAACGCTACGTAGATATTATTGAGTTGTCGACAACCTCATGCACAGGATTAGCATTAGGAACACTAGATCATAGCAGCTGGGTTGTTGTGAAGGGGAGAGCTTCAACGCAGGCTCTTGAAAGACTTTGGTTGAGTGCAGCAACTTGAGCAGGCATGAGGAGCGTCATGGACAGTGAGCTGTGGATTGTGACCACATCGCTTGCAGTCTTGCTAGTGACGCTGGTGGCGCTCTACTCGGCGTTGCAGTGGAGGAAGCTGCCTCCGGGGCCCGTGGCGTGGCCTGTGGTGGGCAACTTCCCTGCCATCGCCGGCGCCCTCCCTCACCACGCCCTGCGCGCTCTCGCTGCCAAGTACGGTGGCCTCATGTTCCTCCGCTTGGGTAATCTCTCACTAGTATTCCAAACTCTCATTTGATGGAACTAGCATGCGAGCCAACATTCTCCACTATCTTGGTAACTCTACAAGTGGTTGGTGTTGGCAGGTTCGGTGCCGACCATCGTGGTGTCGAGCGCAGCGGTCGCGGAGGAACTGTTCCGGCGCCATGACGCCAACTTCTTGGACCGCCCGCGGCCCATGGCTTACGACGTGATCTCGGACAACGGAAAGAACATTGTTATGGCGAACGGGCTTTATTGGCGGCAGCTTCGGAAGATATGCATCTCCGAGCTCTTCACTGTGAAGCGCCAGGCGTCTTACCAGGGAGTGAGATCGGACGAGATTCAGGCCCGCGCGAGGGACATCGTCGCGGCCGCCGAGCAGGGGATGCCGATCGACATCAAGAACTGGCTGCATCACGTGACGTTGAACAACATGACGCGCATGACCATGAACAGAAGGTAATCAAATGCTATATCCAAAACGCAGGCAAGCTGTTTATGGGGTTTTTCCACTACTGCAGCTGCTGCCTCCACTACTATAGTCTAGTTAATGCTCAATACTGGAGAGTTCATGCTAACTAAGAAGACGTTGATGCTCTCTGCCATTATCATCGCTAGCTCTTCTCTGACTTTTTGATAAGAAGGTTGCAGTGAGGTAGTGAGAGATCTTTAGTGGGTCGATCACAGGATGTTCACATGAATCTTTCACTGCAGGGTCTTCGGAGACGGGACCGAGAGCATGGACACAGAGGATTTCGAGTTCATGATGAGCCACCTCGTCGAGCGGCTCGGGGTGTTCCTCATCAGCGACTACGTGCCGTACCTAGGCTTCATCACAAAGCTGCAAGGCTGGCCAAAGACATTCAAAGACTTGCTTGCGCTGTATTGCGACGTCACAGAGCGCGTCTTTGAAATCGACAAGCACAGGCAACGCGCCAAAGACCGTCAAGCTGATGACGAAAGTTTTGTCCCAGACTTCGTCGACTTGCTGCTACAGACGCCCCTCAAAGATGGCGAGACGCTACCAGATCGAAACATCAACTTAGTCCTCGGGGTAAGATCGACTCACCGGACGTTAAGCTCGCAGGTTCTGTTCAAATGATCCTCACATGTGGCGATGATGATCAGGACATGCTGGGCGCCGGGTCGGAGACGATAGCCACGGTGGTGGAGTGGGGGATGGCGGAGCTGGTGCTGCATCCGAAGCTGATGGCACGTCTTCAGTTGGAGCTGGACGCCGTGGTCGGCACCGGGCATCGCTTGGTGCAAGAGTCTGACATCCCCAACTTGCCATTCCTGCAAGCTGTGGTGAAAGAAACCTTCCGACTCCACCCGCCTGTGCCATTAAACCTCCCTCGCAAGGCCACTGACGCGTTTACGTTTCGAGGATACAAGCTGCCGAAGCAGACCCGGCTGATCGTCAACTTCCACGCCATCCACCGCGACCCTGCTGTGTACGCGGATCCGGACGCGTTCAACCCGGATAGGTTCGTGGACTGTAAGCCGGAGGTGGATCAAACCTCTGGATTCGACTCCTACCAGCTCACTCCGTTCTCAGCGGGACGCCGCATGTGCCCGGCAGCCAACCTCGGCAACATGATGGTGACTTCCATCCTAGCGCATCTTATGCACAGCTTCGAGTGGAGGATGCCGGACGGAGAATCAGCCCCGGACATGACCGAGAAATTCGGAGTGACTACTGGCATGAAGTCGCCGCTTCGGTTGCTTGCCACACCTCGAGCTTCTGCGTCCCTGTATTGATCATTGTACCAAATTATAGGCTGCGTGAGCGACTGATGTGAGAGGGTTTACGATTAGGTCCAAGTGTGTGATACAAGAATTGGTTCTAGGCTGGATGTCATTGTGACGGGAAGTAGGAGATGGGCGATTAAAGAATGAGGTTTATCTGCGCAAAATCCAAAAAAATACGCTCTTTCACACTAGTATCAACTTCACATATCACGCATTTGCAACGTATAGACAGTGATATCATAAACTTCAAAGGAGTATGCCCGAGGATGGTTGCGACAGATTCAGCTCAGAAATTATGAAAAGTAGATCAAACTCCAGTGCAACTGCGTAGTCAGATGTAACTTTACAGCAAGTACCACGTTATGCTTCACTGAAATAAACGTCTCAAAGATCATGAAATATATGTTCTTGAGAGTCGCTGGAACATTTGTTCACCCAAACATGTTCGGAAAAACCACCGTGACTTTTGTTCAACAGGCTGTGGAGGATCTCTGCGTTCACAAGATGGCAGGAAATTCGTACAGGAGATTGCAGGAAGTGTATGAAAGTCACATCTCGGTGGCTGGAGTGGTTTTCCTGTCTCATCTTGAAGGTTGCTTGCAAGTCCATGGCGACTAATTGCTTGTTATTTAGAGCATTGCACTCTATCTGGATCGAACCTATGTCATTCAGAATCCAGTGCTCAATCCTTATGTCTGTCACCATCTTTCAGCATGCCCAGAAGTTGAATCTAAGACTATCTCAAACATGTTTTAAAGGTGAGTAAAAAGCATTGTGAATCTAGATTCAAACTGAATTTGTAAGCCGATCATGTGTCGTATCTAGTTGTACATGTTTGCGAGGAAATGTGCAGTCCTTGACAAAGTGCTTGTGTTTTGTAGATTCATTCAGGTACTATGCTTGGAGCTTTATAATATAGCGTTGGAGGTTTTTTTTCCTTGTTACACATATTCATCTTTTCTTGACAGTGCGTCATTTATGCTGATTGTAAAGTTGTGTATTGGGCACTTAACATTTGATAGCTGATTGTAAAGATGCATCTGATGAGAAAGCATCTTTTTTTGTCAAATGTTGTTTGTTCTAAAGATGTATGTTGTATGCATGTATGGCTCCGGTTCGAGAAAGTAGGTGTCTGGTCATAAGAAGAGTAGAAAAGGGTTTTGATGTGTATTATTTTCAGGGTATAGATGTGTTCGAAGCTTTTCACAAGAAGGATTTGGCTAAACGTTTGCTTCTAGGGAAGACCGTTTTTATTGATGCCGAGAAATCTAAGATATCTAAGGAACTGCCTTGTTTACAAAGTTTATCGGCACAATTTTATAGCTGATCGTAAAGTTGTGTATTGGGCACTTAACATTTGATAGCTAGTAAATCAGTTCCACTTGTGCGGTAACCTCTTTATTGTCACCAGTAGTCACAGAAAAACTATCTTTTCTCATTGATGTACTAGATCTGAACTTTGGTGTTTACTGTGTTTCCAGCTCAAGGCAGAGTGGTATTTTTTTCTCTGTCCACGGTCCGAAGTCTTGGTTTAGTCATAGTCTCAAGCATTTTGAAGTAGCTTTTAAATTTAGGTGAGGCTTTTGAATTGTGAAAGAGCTATCGTATTCTTTTGTTGATTACATATTGAATTTTTGCTTGCAGGATATCTAGCTCTCACGAAAAATCAATGAGTCATTTATTCTTCTTTTGGAAGTCACAGAAAGTAGTCGATGACTCCGAGGTGATATTATAAAGAGTTATGATTTCCTACTCGATTATCCATTGCACCTATTTGAGAATATGCGTGCAGAATTGTGTCAGCTGCTGCTAGGCTTGTTGGGCTGCTTGGGCCTTGCAGCAGCTGACGCAATTCTGGGCTGCTTCTGTATGATGAGTTCTTCACATGTCTTCGGCAACTTAGAGGACTTTCAGGAAAACTAGTCTAGTACTGTATGCACATTTTCTTCCGCACTGCAATTTCTCTACGAACCAACCAAATAAATCCCATAACCAACAGGAATCAGTCTCGTGACCTTTCTCTGACAATATTGTTGGCCGCATTATACCATTTTCCCCCTCGCTGCACATTCCAAACACGGAACCAAATGCTCTGCACCACAAGAAGTTTTTTTCACCAGGTCAAAGCTTTCCAGAATATTAAGGCCGACGCAAATCGAAGAGGAGAGCTCCATGATGAGGAACAAAGGAGACAAGATACAAGGGACACTACTGGAGTGCTCGATATCTTGGAAAGTCCTCTCAGATCGTCAGGAAGTGCATGATCCATATGCGTATAAATCAGAGGCAGAAGAGGTTGGATATGCTTCAAATATCTGATACCAAGGAAATGCCAAAGCACGATTCAATCTAGAGCTAGACCACCTACAAACTAGAGGACACAGTTCACGAAATTGTAATGATGAGAAAACATGAAAACATAATAAATCTGAATATAATCAAGCAGCTGATGATTGAATAACCGCACCACTTCAGTATTACAATTAATCTCCGGTTGCTCAGATATCAGAAGTGTTGATGATATAGAAGCTGAAGGTTCGTTGTGTTCGCTGTACTACAAAAGAGTGGACGAGCTGGAACTTAACTTGGAGGCCTCGAAGAGATGCCGCTGTTGACCCCGTTCTGCCGCGAGTGGATTGTATGCTTGTTTTGGCCTACAGGGACTAGGAGGGGATGCGGCCTGCATCACCAAATCACTAACATCAGCCAAGAAGAAGCACATGTTTTTTTTATGAAATCAGAAAAAAGTCGAAGCAATGTATAGTCTTAGACAACAGAATTTTGGCCGGTTCTCATGAGCAGAACTGGTTGGTGAGAGTCGGCACATCCTCACATAATTAACGTTCTGATGACACTAGAGTCATACTTTATCCTCTAGAGAATATTGGAGTATTATAATATTATGTCTACATCAAACAAACAACTGTAATTTTGAGTCTGTGATTAACTTGCTTTAGGATATAGATAATTACAAACCTCCTCAAAGATGGTGGAGGTTGTTTTTTTCCTCGGGAGATGGAGCACGTCACCCCATTCATCAAACGTGCACCGAGAGTCTATGTAAACCACGGATCGGTTGTAGCTGGGACCAAACGTCAAAACAGTTGTGGCAACGGACGATTCGCTCGGAAGCATTGGCTCTTCTCAACCAATTCTGATCTGAAAGGAGTGGATAAACGGGCTTGTTGGTCATTAGCCGCAACACTTGGAAAGTTGTTATATAAATCTCCAACCTCAATCAAGCAATTCTCAATTGACCAACAGGTGTAATGAGGCGTTCATTTGCCATACATACTACACAAAGAGAAGGACTTGTCACTTCCAAACCCAAACTCTCCATGATGGATTTAAGGAGCATAATGTTGATGCTACTATCGCTATCTGTTTGAGTAAGCATAGGTTTGGTTCAAGTTTTGGTTGATGTCGGTTTGATTGTATTGATTGGTTCTATAGGAGGATTCGTTCTGGATGTTTTTTCTGATGGCACCTTTGTTTGGTCTTGTGCAGGTTGTTGTGAGGGTGTTTTTTAACGACGCTTAATCGCTAACAAATTTCCAAGAAATGAAGGATACGTTTGCTATTGAAGATAAAGAAATCCTTTGAACACTTTAGTTGCTCACTTGTGGGAAAGTCCGCGTATTAATCCTTAAATGTCAGAATATGCCATTAGTGGCCAAAGTATTCTACTTGTATAGTGTCGTATTTTAACATGATAAGGTTGAGATATTGGAATGACCTCTAAATGAAAGATGTTAGTTGTAGAATCTTCAATTCAAAGGTGTAAATTTTGCTAAACTTTTATACATTTTTTGTATTCTATAGAATACAGTATGTGCCTGTATATATGGTTCCCAACTGACGTTTAAGGGTTAAACAAGGCCCACTAAATCCCGAGCATTTTCATTCTGCTTGTTGAAGAAATACCTACTTTTGCAAGACATTTATAATGCTTAAATTATTAATACAACTAGAGCTTCAAAGTTGTTTGATTGTAGCCAAAGCCCTAATAATGAAGCCAACGGGCCCGCTTGCAGGTTTGGGCTTCCGCCAATGGAGAGGGGGTGGGTCTTTCAAAGTTCTAGTTTCTTTTTCTTTTAGAAGTGACCAACACCTTCTACCCTTTCCGCCCTTACGTGGCTACCCTTGCTTTACAACCTTGCCACCATTGGCCAATAACCTTGGCCAACGTGCATGGCGTCCCGAATTTTTTTATCAATCTTAGTTACAAACTTAAAGCTACAAAACAAGATTTTCAACCCCTGAATGCAAAAAGTCCCGTGGGGGGCTTCTCGTGATTTTAGGTAGCTTATTCCGATGTCAATTTTGGATCATGATATTTTGAAAACTTTATGGTAGATGTATATAAAGTGTAGCTTCTCGGGGATAAAAAAAAATTTGAAAATAGAGTTTTCACAAAACTAAGTTATTGAGGTTTGAAGTTGAAAATGGGGACTGCCGGCAGGGTGGGGAGGGTACTGTAGAGCTTGTATAGTAACATTGTAGAGCTGAATAGTGCACTTTTTTGTGGCGGGTAGCAATGTAGGAAAGTTCTTGGCAACCTTCATTATTTTAACCCAAAGTCGCATAGAAATTATGGCTTTTACTTTTTCCAAAGATATTTTTTTCCATTGATAGAAGAAGGCATGATAATTCTATCCACCATTCGGATTTTAAGTCCAACAATTATTTCTTTCTTTAAAAAATAAAATTGCATTTCTAAGTAAATTGCTACTTTTTATACTCCTTGTAATTGCAAGTTATTTTTCCTTATCCTAAGCACCTCCATTACTTGTGATCATTTCTTGCATGCAATGACCTAACACAAGGTAGAACATGAATCCATAAAATTTATGCAATGTTTAGTGGAAAATAATGCCAATATCTTGAGTCAAAGTACGTTGACCCTGTCCGTACAAGGAAGAAAAAACCACATTGCACTTTTCAAATGCAGGAATGCTATCTTGTGAGCGGTGAGCGGTGAGCGGCGAGCGGCGAGCACTGAATTCATGACAATTTTTAACATTGTTTTTGTTGTGAAATTAAAAGGAACACCTATTGCCGTGAGTGTAGGTGGATCGTGCTTAAAAATAAAAATAAAAATAAACATAAGAGAAATTCTTGACCTGCAATCGCTTTAATTTATAGTTTATTGAATAGAGGCACCTATAGCCGTGACACTATTATTAGAAATTTGGCGAAAAATCAAAACTAAAAGTAATTTGATAAGAGAATCTGATAGATAAAAAATGATTCTTACTAATGGATTATAAACAATTGATATAAAGTGTTTTTGAAATTAGAACTATACCTTTATCATACCATGAATAGTTTACGAAGTTTCGAATATTTTTAGATGGTCCATCACTATCATTCTTTCCACTCGGCACCCTAATCTTTCTTTCAGAAATTTCCATAATCCCACAATCCCATATCGATTGGTGAGGCCGGGGAGGTGTACTGTATAATGGCTGAGTACAACCATTACCACCAGTGACAAGCCAGGATGTCCTGGTCATCTCAAGTCGCAATTGATACTGCCATGGGAGCCTTCAGGTGCTAGTGCCGGGTATACAAGGACCTTGGGAGACCAGCCTCATTCCGCTTGGTGTAGATTAGATACAGGGTAGACACAGGGTAGGTGCGGTTGAAGCACAACAAGTTTTTTGTTTTTGTTTATTTTTCATTCGTCTATTATATCCATATAACATATTCACTTCATACATTTCCCTTCATGCACCTTGATATTTATTAGAATAGTACTACATATTTGACTCAATTAGAATAGTAATACGCATCCGAGAGAATTCTTCTATTGCAATTTGTAGAGTTATTCAAGCAATATTTATCCATGGACTTATGATATTTGCAGTAAAACAATTTAGATAGTTGAATAGATGTACTTTATCTCCATATTGTTAATTCTATTGTATAAGAAAATATGGGGTACATAGATGTACTTCACCCCCATTAATGAAATATAATATCGGGCTTATTTGGAATACAAGTTTGCATTGTAATATATGTTACGTTATCTCTAACTAGAGTACAAACATATATGTTACTGAAACAAGAAATCAAATAAGACTTGCAAGGGTGATATATCCATAAATCCAAAGCCTCATATCAGGTCAAAATGGCACACAAAATAGAAGAATCACTACTCTTCACTACTGAACTCATCGTCACTGCCTTGATGGATGAACGGCATACTGCTATCAGAACCACTATCGGGATCAGTACTAGCCTCCTCAGCCTCGTCATCCACAAAATCCTTCGCTTCAGAGCCGGATCGAGCAGTCGGTGGACGTCGTGGAGGCGACGGCCGCGCTGCGGATGCAATGGCAGCAGCTTCGGCATATTCAGGCAAAATATGACCATGCTCCGGACTTACAACCTTCCCTGCCAAGCGAGCCAGCACTCCAGCGGGAGGTGTTGACAGAGAAGCCATCAACGACGTCGAGAACCGTCTGCAACAAATTTTCATTAGTAAAATACCAATGATAGAAAAAGATAACAAAAAAAACAAGTAAAGGAAGTGAACTTACTTACAAGTTCTCTTAGGCACAGTCTTAATCTCTGGTTCATCATCACCAAGCTCCAAAGGGCGCTTGAGAGAAGTCTGCTCCACGGGCTCAACAATCGTAGAAGTAACCTCCATTGTCTGTGGAATCATGGGTCGAAGCACCTCGTCTACCAAGTCCTAGTCTGCCTCCAAAGCAAGAATATGACGCTTGAGGGCTTTGCAAGACCTGATACTTGCACCTAGAAAAAATGAAGAATACAATCAGAATGAAATTAGAATCATGGTTTGATAATCAAACCACAAAATGCAAGTAAGAAATTAATATACCTGTAGAAGCGGTAAGGTCCATGACGATCTCATCCTTCTTGGTGCAAAGATCAATAAGTGCCTCCAACAGATTCTGCGACTTCTCTCTGGCTCCACGCCATGGCATCCCGGTGGAGGCTCTCACCGTCAGTGACTCCTGGGTGATGAAGTTGGTCAGATGACCGTCTGAAGAGAGCTCAATCCCATCCGCCAAAAGTTCCACTCTGTCATTGAAGACAAATGGAGTTGGAGGATCTGCCTTTCGAACGAAGCACTTGACCATGAAAGTCTTGTGTACGCGGTCGGGGCGAGCATCAGAGAAGAGGGGAAGTCCATTGATGGCGAACCACTTCGCCTCTTCGTCAAAACCCGACCTCTGAGCCCAGGAAACCAGTTCATTTGAAATGAACCTGGAATCTGGATAGAACACAATGATAGCTCCTCCATCACGAAGAAATGACTCTGCCAACTCGAAATTAAACCGAATCCACAATGATTCTTTCCGACCCTTGGGGGTCGGCACTGTAGGTAGTGTGTTCCATGGTGGAATCACAGTACCACCCTGAATCCCTGGAACTGGCAAGTCCTCCGGGACATCAAATATGAACATATCCGCCAAACCATCCTCTGTCAACTCCCCCTTCATGTATCGCGTCTTGGATCCGCCATGGGCAATCAACCATTGTGCTATATCCCTCCAAACTGGTGGAACGTCATCCACAGCAGTGATTGAATCATAGTCAGTAAAGATAGAGTAGGCGCTCGTATTGATTACCTCATCAGCAACAGTGGACTCTGTCTACTCCACGACGGGAATCGAATAGATGGTCTATGCTGGTTTCGCAACGAACACTCCTGGGCGGCTACTGGCAGATGGAGAAGCGCCAAATGTTGTCAATACAGGTGCCGGCTGAGAGAACGATCCGAGACCCACGGCAGACAATAATTTCTCGGGCCCCTCCTTGGCCACCAGAGCTGCCAATTCCTTGTTCCTCACTCGAGTCTCTTTCTTCTCCTTCCTTGCAGTCTCCTTCTCCAAACGGGCCGCTTCTCGCTCAGCGACTCTGGCTGCAATCCTGGCCGCCTTCTGTTGTGCCCTCTCCTTGGCCTTTTCAGAGAGCTCAAGGTCAGGCTCAACCTGGAATGGAGCTGAAGCCTACAAAGCTGGACCCGCACCAGAATGTTGAGCCAAGGCGTCACATGACTCCCAAAGCTCCACCTTGTCACCTGGCGTTGGAGCTGAATGCCAAAGCTCCAAGTACCAAGGACACTGAGCCAAACGATGCCGAGTAAAACGGCGCAACTGAGACTCTGTGAAAATGCACTCAGCGCTGACTGTGGTATCACACCACTTCCTCAGCCGGATTGGCAACTCCCGAGGCTGCAAAGCTCCATTGGCAATGAGCTCTCGCCAGAAATAGCGGAGCACCACTCTCTTCACACTCTGAGGTGTCTCGGGCTGCTTGAGAAACTCATCAGACTTCACGAACGGCTTCGGCCCACTGAAATGGTTCTTGAACGCCTTCTTCCAAAATGTGAGAGAGCTGGCCTCAACCCACGAGCCAATATCAAGAACGGGGTTAGGGAGACCCTCCATCCTCATAGTGATGTTGTGATCCTTGACAACCTTGGCAAATAACTTCTCAGCCTCCTCCTCAAGCTGTAGAATGAAAACAAAATGCACGTAAAAAAGACATCCAACTGATGGGAAAACAAACTGAAAACGATAAAAGAAAATTGAACTTACCCCAGCCCAAAATGATGCCACGTCAAGCTAGGGTTTGAGACTGATCTCCAAACATGGTGCTTTTGGAAAATTGAATTCATCCCGCCCCTCTTTCGACAGATTCCACCAACGCATCCATCTACCTTTGAACCTCGCAGAAACCTTGGAAGTGCAAAGCAATTGCAACTTCTCCGTTGTAATTTCGGGCTTGTTCTGATAAACATCATAATGATGAAGAACCTGTATCAAACGATAACAGAGAAGTGGTCAATTAAAAACAAAAAATCATTTAAAAGTTATTGAATGAACGAGTACAATGAATTGAATAAATGACTACCTCTTTGAAAAACTCTTCACCATTACGAGGGTCAGCAATGGCAAGAAGTCGAGTGAGTAAGGTGCCACATTGAGTCTTCTTCTTTTGCACCGCTTCAGAGCATAGAGTGACTAACTCCGCAGAGCTCCCAACACAATCAGCCCCAACACCAGTCACAAGTGTGTCACGATAATATTGAATACAATCTTCTTGAGCTGCAATAAGCTCCCGCTACACGAAGAAAATTTTGTTGTGTGTAAGTATACTTTCTCAAACAAATTCAATAACAATACATATACGAATTATGGGGCATGAATAATAGCATAGAGTTCACAATGATGGACCGAATTTAACCCCAACGTACCTCATAAAGTAACTTCAAGAATGAATCAAAGGTCATATGGTACCACTTTTTGGTGCCCTTCCTAGCCCACTCCGCCACACTAGCATCGTGATCCTCCTCACTAATCAGACCCTTGAGCTGATCAAAGTCCAACAGTCCAAAATGTTGAACTCTCTTCACATCATGTGATAGTTGCTGTGTCACATGATCGGAATCTTTCTGCCTGGGTTTCAATGTTTATTAACTTCGAAGTCAAGCGGAAATATCAATAGTTTTTCATAACTGATGAAAGAGGAAAACAAGAAAAGGAAATAAAGAAAAGAACTCACTTGTTCCAGTCCGTCATGGCGTTTAGTAATATATGGCGGTTCACCAATGTGGGCTCTAATATTACAGCCCGAACCGGAACATGAAAGGCAGAATCGTTTCTATGCATGGTGGATATGACATCCATCCATGCAAGATGGCGGTGGTTGCCATCCCACACAAAAAAGTATCGATCAAAAAGGCCGCACAACTCTGGCCTACTCGCAATCGAAGCTTCAAACTTCTGGTCCTCCGCCCTCCAAAGGTCTGACCATCCTTCGCGCTCCTCAGGCAGAACCTCCCGTTCGACCATGGAAAAGTCCTTCAATGCAACATAGAAACATGCAGATCCTGGGCGGTAGCCTTTGACAAACTCGCTCTTCAGCTTCTCTATGTCTGGCTTGACTGGAATCCGCACCTCGGTCATCGGCAACATTCGGCAAAGGGGGATGTGCAACTCACCAATAGATGGATGATGAGACTTCTGGAGCACATCGTAGGAAGTCCCACGAATGGACTTCCTCAATGAATGCTCAGTTGTGTCCAAACCGGGATCCACCCCCATCACCGGTATAACTTGCAGGACTAAACTCGATTCAGCATTCGGCGATCTCGAAGCCTCTGGCGCCGGCGATCCTGCAACCCCTGGAGTCGATAACGTGTCCTCACAAGGCATTTCCAAGTGCTTTGATGGTGTGACCTTGTCTGCGTTCAGTGACTCCATCTAATGACATCCAGTGTAGTATGTTAGAATATTCAAACATCAACACGAAAGAAGTGCTCACACTCTTCATGCTCATAGTAATATGAATCAAGAAATAGCCAACAAAAAACCAAACTTCACTACCACCGACAGTACCTCGGATCCAAGGTACTCCTCTGGACCTCCAAGTTCCATTCCAGATTTCGTACAATGATTGAAACTTGACTCCAGGAAATGCACAAGCATACCAACTCAACTAACAATCCGAAATGGACACAAATATTCTATCAACATTACTAGGCAACGAATCCAGCAATCATGAGTATAGATAAACGAATGCATGCACATTATTCATGCACACAGAAATACGATTCCTGAAGTAGCCATAATTGAGAAAAAAAAAACAAGACTTGACTACCACCCACAGTACCTCGGATCCGAGGCACTCCTCTGGACCTCCAAGTTCCATTCCAGATTTCGTACAGTGCCCAAAACTTGACTCCAGGTAATGCACAAGCATATTAACACAACTAACAATCCGAATGATACAAAAAATTTCTATCAACATTACTAGGCAACGAATCCAGCAATCATGAGTATAGATAAACGAATGCATGCACATTATTCATGCACACAGAAATACGATTCCTGAAGTAGCCATAATTGAGAAAAAAAAACAAGACTTGACTACCACCCACAGTACCTCGGATCCGAGGCACTCCTCTGGACCTCCAAGTTCCATTCCAGATTTCGTACAATGATTGAAAATGCACTCCAGGTAATAAACGAGCATACCAGCTCTACCAACAATACGAAAAAGACACAAATATTCTATCATTATTACTAGGCAACGAATCCAGAGCACATGAGCAAAGATGAACGAATGCACGCATAGCCATGAAGCTCACAGAAATACGATTCCTGAAGTAGCCAAAATTGAGAAAAAAAAAACCAGACTTGACTACCAACGACAGTACCTCGGATCCGAGGCACTCCTCTGGACCTCCAAGTTCCATTCCAGATTTCGTATACTGATTTAAACTGTACTCTAGCTAATGAACGAGCATATCGGCTCTACCAACAATACGAAATGGAGACAAATATTCTATCAATATTACTAGGCAACGAATCCAGAGCAAATGAGCAAAGATAAACAAATAAACGCAAAGTCATGACGCTCACAGAAATTCGAATCATGAAATAGCCAAAATCAAGAATAAAAAAACCAGACTTGATAACCTCCCACAGTACCTCGGATCCGAGGCACTCCTCTAGACCTCCAAGTTCCATTCGAAGTTTTGTACTCTGACCTAAAATTGCTTTCAAGTAATGCACGAGCAAACCAACTCAACAATCGATCTTATATGAACTCTAAGTTTCTATCAAGTATACTAGCCTAAGATTCCAACCCTCACGACTGATAGAAACCGTATTCACGCATACGTAGCAAGCTCGAAGTGATACGAATCATGTTTAAACCAAAAACCATCGTCATCCTTCCCAAGATGATGCAAATCAATTTTCACGTCCGAGTTGAATTTGAACTCGCCATTACAGTGAGTCGGTTCTTCCCGTTCTCGACAGCGTCTGCTCCAAACCGCTTATACCCAACTTCGGGTCGACTCTAAGAAGCACCAACCTGCTTGTGTCTGAACGCAATTAGGGTTTTTGAAACGAAAACGAACAAGGCTCACCATATCAGGGTTTACTGGAATGGATATCAAGAAATGAGTGTTGGATAATGTTCAGGGGACTTGTGTTCAAATTTATAATTCCAGAACCGAACTTCAAATGCAGACACAGGAGTTTGCATTCCAGATTTTGGGGTGAAACAACTGAGTTGAAAATGTTTCCAACTTACCTCGCTAGGTTGCGGCTGCTGCTCCGCGACGTCAAGCGACTGTCCACATCCTTCTCCGTTCTCACAACCTCCTGCCTGCAAAAGAATGGGATTCCTTCTTAAGCATATCTAGGTTCAGCATGTCCACCTTTCATTTAAACTGAAGTTCATGGACGACTCCAAAATGCTATGCTATGGCAAAAACTGTAGCAGAAAACGATAAACACACCGGAAGTATACTTCAGCCTCCACTTGTAAGTTCACGGACTACATGGTATGTTAAGTAGAGGTTCTGTGAGGCCCTACAGTAGCAACAATTCGTGCTCGAGTCGAATTCAAAACGATCCAGAGAGCATATAACTCGCGAATATTGAATTGGTCAATCACCTCACATACTAATAGGCAGATTCAAGAAACCTAGTAGTCTGAGAAGCATAACGCACAATATAGTTGGTGACGCATGAAAAATTAAGGAAACCAAACATACGATGCATATTGTAAATCGTTCTCATGATATTGTACCTGTGTCATATGGGCCGGCTCTGCAGCCAATAGTATTGGCCCAGTTTCCCCCGCGCTCCCGCGATCGTTTCGTGGTCGACCATTGGTTGCCCTTGACGAGGTCCTATTCCTATTCTTTGTGGATCGTGTTGAATTCACTCGGCTTCTAGGATCCATACTTGAGTCCATGCTTTGACAGTCATTGTCGTCAACAACACCGTTTGCACCCTTGCCCCCATGCATCGAGCTTACTGACGCATTGGGTCCCGTGAAATCACTCGTCATAATATCTCGTATAGACTCTTGTTCTCCCATTTCACTACGCAGCTGCATCACATAGTTGTACGACTACACAGTATGATTTAAAGTATGACAAAAACATGAGTTGCACTATAGAAAATTAACTAATCATATGAAAATGAAGCACTTACTTCGACAGTATTGTGTGGCGCCTCTTCTGCTTGAAGTATACTTGACAAATTCCTGAATCGCACGGGCCCCTCAGATGACAGGTCCTCACGCCTCTCCTCTGAAACCTTGACCTTCTGTTGTAGTCGCTGCGTTCAAGACCGACTCGGCTTTGGATTTGAGTCGTCTGTTGTTCTTCTCTTCCGGCCACCCTTGCTTGTCATCCTCTGCAAGTCCTTCTAGTTGCGTCACATTGAACATTTTCACCAGGGTAGTGCTGCTATGATATGGCAAGACATCGTTGAACCATATTTAACCCTACTTTGTTCAATGTTACTATTTCAATCAATTGCCAACGGGATGGCCCATAATCCGCATCAAGTTTTATTAATTGTTGTCAGCCTTAATTTGAATTTCAAAAACAAAGTTAGTCGTAGCTATAGCATTTCTATTTTTTGCTTCTGCAGTCACAAGCATTCCACTTTTCTGGATTTATCATTCACCTTAAGTGAATAACAGTGACACCAGGGAATAATTAACTTTAAGCAGATTTAGTAGCTTAGCATATACAACTAGAGCATATCTATTTGTAAATTGCTGACTCAGATCATGACCTCTAGATTTGAATCAGAACTTTGTCTTGTGAAATAGAGTTGTGTCAGATTGTGTGCAAGTGGTACTCGCAGACTAAAAATACATTATAGCGCCGTAACGTTAAATTTCGTGCTATGCGATTCTTGCAGTAAACATACTATTTTACTCTATTTCATTTTGTCATCTCACATCTCTCTTCTCATTGGCTATTTGCTGTCAATTCAGTTAAAAACAAGTGAACATGCTGTTTTTGCCCTGATTGGAAAACTCCGCCTTTGTAGGATCAACCTATTAATTTCTTTCCTAAATTGAAATCTTTTCCATAAAGATTGAAGCGCCGTCAGGGAGCGTGAATGGGCATCTGACATAAGCCGTTAAATACTATCGCCGATAATAAGCACGATTCGTTTCCGTAATTGGACGTCTCCACTAAGATGTTTAGGCAAGCAGTTGATCTCTTCAATATACAACCATCATCATAGACAACACGCATTCCATATCCTATGCTGTGGAGAGCTCTTGACTATGGCGTCACTCACATCTCAGAACGGTGGTGTTCCGCTTGTCGTGTCCGTTGGTGAAAATGGCACTGTTAATGTCCCGGAGGCAGTCCTTAGTAGTCGCTTCGGGTTTAGACTTGGAACCGTTCATGTTGAACAAGAGGTGTTTGATAGCTCGGGAGTATTAGAACATTCTATATACCAGGTGAAAGATCGAGACAATTTAGGCTTTCTATGGAACCTGTGTCGTGGTTCTTTTAAAGTGTATGGTGTTAGGGATACTCAAACGTCTGCTAATGCGTCATGTGCCGTGATGATCCCTCCTACCGATTCCGGTGATACGATACTCGTGCCCGGTTTGGGCACACGGTCTAACCCCAGTGTGCATCTTCTAAGTGACACAGAGGAGGACCTCTCTGATGTGAACTTGGGGGAATCATCGTACACCTTTAAGTCACAAGACTCTATCTGTCCCAATGCGTCTATCCATACCCCAAGTAGGTCGTATATGTCTCCGTCTTTTTCCCTAAGAAAACCACTTATCCATCCAAAATCTAAAAGTATCCACAGTATCATTCCTTATGTTCATAGGACCTGTTCTAGAAAGGGATCCCGTTTTGAGTTGACACACGTGGATTTCGACTGCATTCAGGTTTCACGTGTGAAGTATCTGCCTCCGTCTTACAATGGGGACGTGTTGTTTGAGTTGCCTCCACTTCCAGAAGGCATACCAACTCAGTTTGGAGGAGGACTGGATGGTATGAGCAAGCAACACGATGGTCACACATGGTGCAAGACAATGACTACGAATATCATGAATGATTTTGGCCTGACATATCGGAAGTCATCTTGTACTGGCCATCTTCAATGTCCTAACCTTCATTGTGACTATAAGTGCAGGAATGAAGGTCGCACTAATCAAACGGAGTGGAGTGGACTCGCCATTTCTCCCTGGCCTGTCAATGGCGCTCCGCACCCGAAATCAACCTTGGCTTGTAAGGTTTGTCAAACCGCGCCTATTTGTCTAGCTCTCTGTGATGCACGTATTTACTATGTGACGTGTACCGATGCGGAGCGCACCCGACTTGCCATTCATCTTGGTATTCACCAGCATCCCATCTCGAATGGCGTTGACCAAACCGCAATGGACGTGATGCATGAGTGCGTTGCGAAGGAAGTCGAGCGCACACCCAACGCCACTAATTCTGCAATCATTATGGCTGCCAGTAAGAACTACCTCTCCGATTACTTGATTCGTCCTGGATCGGGATCATCAAACCTTGAAGGAGCATCCATGGATGCTGTCTTGGATCAGTTCCAGACTCTATCATCCCCTAACATAAGGAATTTGGTGTCGACATGCAAGCGCTTCTACATTGGTGGGAAGGGTGTCATGGACAACATCATGGAGCTGAAGGAGTCGTCAAAGTTTGTCTTCATCCATGAGAACAAGTTCCCGGGCCAATCTAAAGGTAAGGTATTTGTATTTAAAATGTCTGTTGATCGTCCTCGTAGCGGTGTTGATCTTGTTCGGCGGATGCAACCTGGTGGAGACCTCCAAGATTGTTGGCTGATGTTTGATCACGTCAAGCGGGTTAAAGACTGGACCACCATGGCATGCCATGTATACGATAGTAAGTATTGTAGAGTTATGACGATAGCTATGTGTGATATGCAATCAGAGGATGCTCAAGCGCAACAGTTGTTTTGGGAGAACCTGAATGATACGATGAGCCATCACGGAGTAGAGAATACAAACTTTAAGGGGTTCATGGCTGATAGTGTAGGAGCGAATTGGCACGCTGTCCGGCGAGTGTATGGCAATGGCGACAAGGACGTCCCGATCGAAAACAAAGAACGGACTTGTTTATTCCATTGGACTAAGTGCCTTCAACGAGCCACCACAAAGAGCATTCTACCAGCATTCCAAGATCAACACATTGCACTTTGCAGGATTTGGAAGAACGCAAGGTCACAAGAAGAGGCTGAAGCACAGTACAACGTCATTCGTGGATGGTGGATTTCATCTGGGGCCACTACCGAAAGTGGGCGTCGTGCGTTGGAAGATTGGATGGCTTTCTGGCATTTCCGATATAGACAATGGGGTGGAGCAATGCAACTGGTAAGTTCTCGCATTTTTTGTTTATCAATATTCAAATTGTTAAAAAGTTATATGTGAACGATGAACTGACCATTGTTGTTTGATATCAGGACCTCACACTCAACGAGCGAGCTGACATGCCATCATGTAATCTTGCGGAGACAATTCACAACCGCTGGCTTCAACAGTCTGGGAATACCATGACATGTTTATATGCGGCTACCGTGGATGACCTAATTCGGGCATTCATGCAAATCACCTTGTACCGGGCATGGATCAATGGAGGGACCTCCGGAAAAGGTCCAGACAAGGGTACACTTCGATTAAGATCTGCCCAACGTTTTGGTGATCCAAGACTCATTGCAGAAGTTGTGCAAAGTTTTCCGGGGGCAGAGGATCTCTTGACAAAGACGGGCGGGCTCGTAGGAGCAGAGATTTTTGGGTCTACCAAATGGAAACTCGACATGCCACCCGGGTCGACCAACGACTCCCACCGCTCCGATACGGTGAACTATTCTATTTCACGAGATGGCAGAAGGGTGACTCGGGCGCGGATCGAAGAGGCCCTAAATGAACAAGGATCCGGGGTCCGTCATACAACGGCAGTGTTGGAATCGGAGGTTGATCCATCAAAGTGGCACATTGATCGACTTCCGAAGACCTCCCACCGAAAGTGCCAGGCATTGCAAGCTCACACCGGTCAGAGATGTGATGCTAGAGTTGGGCGTGGGAGTCAGGGAACACCTGCTCCAACATATATTGGCAAGAAGAAGGAATTCAGGTCGCCCCGAAACACTACTGTCGAGTTCTGGTTTTGTGCTGATGATATTAGCCGATACGTGATGGGTTCGAAGAAACCGTTTGTAGTGGATTGGCCATCAGTCCCAATGACATGGCCAGTGAAGCTTGGCACGAACCTTACGATGCAAGAAGTTTTATCGTTAGAAGAAGCAGGTTTTCAGTTAGAGCAACGTGGTGCTTTGTCGCCTCGTAGACAATTCCAAGTAACTTTGAACATGCCTCTTCCGCGATCAAACTTCCCGCTTCCAGAGAATCCGAACTCATACCATACTTTCCGCAACGGTTACCAGATTCGCCGAAGTTCAGATGTGCCTTCCGTTGAGCACCGAAACAAGTGGTCAAGCGTAGCTCTGATGAAGAATTGCTACGTTACAAATGCCAACGGCTTATTTTTCGATTTCAATTGCGGGCAGACTGTTTCAATCCATGTAAAGAACGATGTAGCTCGCAAACTATATCCTCTTTTCCTCGAATTTTGTGCCCAGGTGGTTGATGCATGTAAACTTTTTCCTTGAGGTGACTGTTGAGATAGGCGGTTTTTACATCAAGGTGGTGTGTTTCCCATCCAAAAGTGGGGGCTAGAGCTGTAGCAATTTTAATTGTATTATACTTGGCGACGGATGCAAAAGTTTCGTTGTAATCGATACCTTCTCGTTGTTGGAATCCTCGTGCTACAAGTCGAGCTTTACAGCGTTCGGATATGTCACCTTGAGCTAGTTTTAGTTTGAATATCCATTTTGAAGTGATGGCTCTGTGTCCGATGGGTAACTTTGTTAAAGTCCATGTTTTGTTTTCCTCGAGGCTATCCAGTTCTTCTTTCATGGCTTGTGTCCAATGGGGGTCTTTCAAGGCATCTCGATATGTGAGCTCAGAATCTTCAATGGCTCCAATGTATCCCTCAAGTCTCGTGGAAGGTCGTCGCATGCGGTTTGAGCGTCGCAATGATGGGGTTGGTTTGATAATTTTTGGTGGAGGTGGAGAATGATACTCGGGTGTAACGGAGTGTGATGGAGCATCATTGGATGGAAGTTGGGATATTGTTGGAGGTTCTTGTGGAATGGATATGGCAGATGGTGTAATATGGGGAGTGGATGAGACGGAGGTCGGGATAATCACCTTGAATTGGTCACATATATGGTCGATTTGTGTGGTCATATTTGGGTGGGTATATCTAGATTTGTCTTCATTGATTTTGATGTCTCGTGATATGATGATGTGTTGTGTTTGGGGGTCATAACATCGATAACCCTTGGTCGATTCGTCACGTCCCAATAGTATACATTTTGTTAATTTTGATGACAGTTTGTGTCGTTTTTCTTTTGGGATATGTACGTATACTGGTGTGCCGAATGTTCGAATTTGGGAGACATCGGGTTTGTTGCCGGAGAAGGCTTGTTCGGGGGTCGTGTTGTTCAATACTCTTGTCGGAAGTCGGTTTGTAAGATATGTTGCGGCTTTGATTGCTTATGACCATAAGTGTTTTGGTAAAGAGTGTTGAAAACACAAGCACCTTGCCATTTCTACTATGGAGCGGTTTTTTCTTTCAGCTACTCCATTGCTTTGAGGAGTATAAGTTTGTGTGAATTCATGGTGAATCCCGGAGTTGATGAGTAATTCATCAAATGCTTTGGATGTGTATTCCGTTCCATTATCGGTTTGGATTTCTTTGATACGTTTGCCAGTCTGATTTTCAAGACGGTTTTTGAATTTTGTAAATTCGTAAATGACTTGGTCTTTGGTCTTGATGAGAGATATCCATAATTTTTGGCTATAATCATCGATAAATGTGACAAAGTAGCGTGCTCCAGTGATAGATGGCCGTTTGAAAGGTCCGCACACATCACTATGTACTATTTGAAGTACTTCCGTTGTGTGTGGTGTGCTTGTAGGAAAGGCTTTACGGCTCTGTTTACCTTGTTGGCACGTGTCGCATATAATGTCGAGATGTGGTAAACGTGGCAATCCTTTCACAATCCCTAATTTTGACATAATGTGCAGGGTTTTGAAATTAATGTGCCCCAACCTTTGATGCCATAGTAATATTTTGGCTTTGATTTTTTCATTGGATTCTAATGCATTGAGTTCGGGCCATATTGTGGTTTCTAACTTATATTGCCCCTTGCCTTGCATTCTAGTCCCATACCCAATAGTTTCTTTGGAATAGCTGTCTTGGAGTATAACACCTTTGTTGTGGAACTTCACATATATACCCTCATCGGTAATACGTCCCACGGATAAAAGATTGCGTTGAATACCCGTCACATACAAAATATTTTTAAATTTCTTGGTTTTTCCTCCGAAGAGAATAACATTCATAGTGCCTTTGCCCTTGACTTTGTGTGGCTCACCCCCCGCGGCTAACATTTGGCTACTACTAGCATATGCTTGCACATCGCTCAAAAGGCTAAGATCCCCCGTAACATGATGTGTTGCCCCGGAATCTAGTACCCATGTGGGCTGTGATTTTTCTGCCATGTTGGTTTCTACCTCACAAATATTTGTCTCACACATATATGCCTCTAAGATGCTTCCTGCACTCTCATTGCCACTGCTGGTGGAGTTAGATTCGGATTTAGGGTTTTTACCTTTGGAGATAATGTTGGCATGCCCATGTGTGCAGCGTTTGAGTTTTCCTTCTAAGGTTTTCACTTGTTCAATAGCCTGGCGCAACAGTTGGCAATCCCACTCAATATGGCCTTCTTCTCCGCAATAGTTACAAATCCAGCTCCCTTTGGAGCGTTCCCCACGTGGGTTCCCTCGTGCTCCTTGGTAATCACGACGGTTGCCTCAGGAACTCAGCCGGTTCTCCTGTGAACGTTGGCCGTCGCCGCCTCCTTGGTCGTGAGCTTCTGCTTGGTAGCTGTCTCCGCTCCTCTCATGGCCGCGCCTGCCATTCTCCCTTCGGCGATCGCCTGCCATTCTCCCCGCGCGTGCTGTTCGTCCATCGCCGGTCGTTGCTGCAGGGTTTGCCTCGGCCGCAGCCTCCTGCTCCACCGCTTGCCTTGTTAGGGTTTGCTTTTTTGAAAGCTAGAGCTTCAACTTCACCCTCCTTGTCGACGTCTAGTTTCAGCTGTAGTTCTTCATCAAGCAGCCGTGCTTCTATTTTGAGAAACGATGGTAGTTCCTCTCTGCTGGTTTGAGTCCTGCAAAACAACTTATACTCAGCAGGCAATGAGTTTAGTAGCAGTAACGTGCACAGATCCTCAAATATGCCAACTTCCATGCTCTTCAACTCATCCATTGTGTCCTTCACGTCAGTCATGTACTGCTCCATTGTGATGGTTTCTTCCTTGCGAAGAGATACTAGTTTTCAAAGTAGCATGAGACGACAAGATCCAAATCTCGACTGATATCTGTCTTTCAATGCTGTCCAGAGAAGATGCGGGTCCTCGAATCTACAAACAACTGGCACGACTGAGTCTTTTACTGAATCAGTGAGTGTCTGCAATGCTATCCTTCTACCTTCTCTTTCTCTCTCAGATGCAGATCTAGATGGAGGCGTGATGCAGTAATTCCATACTTGGTGCCTCTCTAGAATCCGTTTGAGACAAAATGCCCACACTTGATAGTTGCCCAATCTATCAAGTCGGCTTGATTCAGGGATTGAGATCTCTATCTCTCTCCTACTAGTGTGATTTGTCTCTGATGTAGCACCTAGCATGTTTGATGTGCGTTCAGCTATTTCACTGATTGCCTCATCTGTGTCCATGCCTCCTAGGTGCTACTGATCTATCTCTAGAACTATGACTTAGATCTTTGTAGATCTGAACCTGCGCTCTGATACCATATAAGATCTCAAGAGTAGAGAAGATACATTAAGGTGAGACGTAAGTCTCTTAAATACAAAGTGGGTGCAGATGCACAGCAGTCCTTGGCTGCAAGGGAAGGTGTAACCTAAGTCCCCTAATCCAATGTGATGAATGTCTACAGTGAAGGTTTCTTCTAGTAACAACAAGATGTAGTTAAGTTTATGATGCGCTCAGTGACAGTTTTAGAAGCCTGACAGTCACATATTTCTTTAAACCCCTAAATGTAAAAAGTCCTTTTTAAATGCATGTATCTTTCAATTCGTGCGGTCAAAGTTTATGAAATTTTTGGAGTGTCACCTTGTAGTAGTTAAATTGAAGATCCCACGATTAAAAGTAGTAAATAGTTGTTTCAACCAGTCTTGCATGGTTGCACCTTAGAGAGGTAGTTTTGAAGTGTTTTTGGTGTGAAATTGTCAAGGAAATTTAGGTGTTAAGATCCAGTGAGCTCAGGGCAGTCGATTGGCCGGTCGGAAGGCAGAATGGACGCAAAGGAGTAGTAGTGCGAGTGGCGAAGGGATTTGGAGAGATGCTGCAGAAGAAGAAGAAAGGCAGAGCGGAGGTGAGCATGTCGATGGAGCCTCTGAATTGTCCCTGTGAAGACGGTTAAGAGCGCCGGGAGTTTGCGGATTACTGCGACTCGCTACCACGGCGGAGATCGTTTGTGGCAGTTTCAGGACGATTTCTTCTTTTGGAATTCGGTTTGGATTACTTTAGGTTTTGAAACTGGCCTGAAGATCGGATTATATCAGAGTTTGATCTTTTTATTGAGTTTTGGTGAATTATGTGTTGATTCACGTGACCGGATATGGTTTGTTTTTCGATCGTGATCTTCCTGATAGAAATCCGCGTGCGGACTAGAGTGGTTGCTGAATGGTGAATTACTGTGAAAAGTGTGTTGTTAATCTGGAAATTTCTCTGGGTGTGGTTTGGGCTGGGATATGTGCTTTTGGTTGTATTTAGTCTTGGAATTCTTCCTCTCTTTTTGCTTTTGGATGGTTTTGGTAACGAACTGGAATTTTTGGTATGTGCTTTTGAGGAACATGGTCTTTTGGTGTATGAAAGAATTATGTTCTTTCTTAAGGATGTCATTTCTGATTGTAGTTTCAGCAGTCATTTCAGGGGGCTCTTTGAGTGATGGATCCTTCTCTTTCTTTCTTCCCCTTTGTAATTATGAAAACTGACCTCATCTTGGTTGTACAGTATTTATAATCTGAGGGATCATGTTGCCCAAGTTCCGGAGATCATCACATACCTGCTAGTTCTAATCATATTTTAGCAGCCGGTTGTCTCCCTCTTTTGGTTTTCATCTTTTGGCATTTTGGTGAAGTGAGGATTATCTTTCCTTTCGTTAGAAATAACCTTATCCTACATGTAACCATAACCTAGACTTTTAATTCGGGACATAGGCAATGATGGGCAACCATAGGTCCTATGTTCCATAAATGAGGGAGTATCGATGATGTGACAAATTCGGTTTATGGATATTAGGCGATGTTGCTGAGACACGGGTCCCTCTGGTTGTCTGGGAATGAATCAAAGATGAGATACGTTGTCAGCATTGTTCCACACTGCAATATACTGTACCTTAAGCTTTCATAAGCACTTCAAAACTCAAAATTGCTCAGATGTTGGAAACCCGGGTCATATAGTCCTTCCCATACCTGTCTTTTCGTCCTAGATCAAAACCGTGATCTATCAAGAACCGAACCACCTCCTTGTCATGGAAATCCAAAGGCTGGTCCATAGCCGTGTAGCCACCGTGGTTCACAAAATTCGGATCCGCGCCCTTTTCAAACAAGAGAGATGCAATATCCAGTTTCCGCTCTCTTTCAGCAGAGGTTGCATCAGGCCTTCTGGAGCAGGCGTGCTGAAGAGGGGTCTCACCCAGACTCCAGTTCGTGCTATCGATTGGAAAGCCTCTCTGTAACAAATACTTGACCATGTTTATGTTTGCTTCATCTACTGCGGAGTGAAGAATACTATGTCGCGTCTCATCGTCTCTGACGGCGTCCAGATCCAACCCAGATCGCTCATAAGACTTCAACACCTCTACGTCCCCCTTTCTACAACAATCTAAAGCCAGTTCATATGGATTGTCCCTAAACTCAAGAATTGCAGCCTCTATACTCTCATCGTTAGTGATGGTGCCTTCAGACGCTGAATCCTTTGGTTGCACCTTGAGAATATGCTGGACGACCTCTGTGTTGCGACTTACAGCGGCAACGTCTAGAACTGATATCCGTCCGACGCTATGGGGCGAGTCCAACAAGTTGGTTGAGGTGCCTTCAGCGAGTAGTAAAATAGCTACGTCCTGAATTGAGTACGTCTCCGAGACGAAATACTGGTCGACGAAAGTTTGTTTGGCTAGAATTATGTCAATCATTTCCTTGCTTCCGCCTCTAGCGATGTAGAACATAAGAGCGCGTATGACGTAGAAGGATTCGTTGTAATCCTCGCGGTTGAACGCAGCTTCGAATGCTTTTTCTCTGCCTTTCTGGCATGCCACATGCATTGGCTTGCGATTGGGATAAGAGAGCGCTACTTCCTCAACGTGCTGTCTCAAGATATCTGGAAAAGGATGAGAAAATGAGGCATGCAACTCTAACGCAACGCCGATCGCAAAGCTCTCCCAAGCCAGATGCAACAGGCTGCTGAACTAGTAACCCCGGTCATCGCTCACGCGTGTCACTTCTAACACTGATTTCTCAAAGTACACACCTCCTCGTTCCAAAATAAATTTCACAGTTTCCACCCGGTCCTCAACCACAGCGTAATACAACGGGACGTGTCTTGGGACATCTTGAAACGTCTGATGAGTAATCGGCTGCAATTTGAGGCCATCCACGTCCGTTGAAAAGGATCTGATTTTCTCTCCGTTGTCTCCGTCGTAGCATCGTCTATACCGAGGGGTCGCCGTGTTTATGTAGCTAGCGTCGTCTACTCGATCCAGGAGGCATCTCAGAAACTCCGTCTTGCCTTTGGCAGCCAGTTGATGGATCGGTTTCATGAACGGCTCTTCGGCAATCCATGTATCCACGTCTACTCCGATGTTCAACAGAAGCTGGAACATATCCAGATTGGAACTACTGCAAGCTCTGTGTATGAGAAGGTGTTGCTTTCTCAACAGATCCCTCCAAGTGCTCGCAATGTACCTCAGGGTGCTCAGAGACTCGCTGTCCACGCACAGAAGAGACATGTATGGGATGTCCCTCTCCGCTTGACAACGAAGTCTAGACGACAAAACCGATGTACCAGCAAGGTTCCGTCTTCACTCATGACCATGTTCAACGAGGGGCTCAACACCAGATACTCTCGCACCTCGGGGAACCTGTTACGGAATGTGCGCATCATCTCCTTGCTTATGTGCAGATCTTCGCGGTGGCCTGCATACCGGAGCAGATCGGAATGCACGTCCTCCACCTTACAAAGACACTCCTGGAGCGAATTTCTCTTCTCTCTGTTTCGATCACAACACTTATTCACCAATACCTTGAGGGGTTTAATAACGCTCTCTGACACAAACGAATCGCTGCTTGGCGCGACGGCATCTAATGAGACAGGGTAGTGTCCGTTGACCTTGTCAATTAATATGAAATAAATCTCATCTGTGAAACTGTCCGGAACCTCACCATCAAGCAGAACCTCAAACAGGAGCATTCGGACCAGAGAATATACATCCGAAGGGAAGGGATCTTCCTTCATCTCAGGTGTTGCATCCGTGACCTCCAGCGCCATCCAGAAGAGCGATCCGCCCAGCTTCCCGCTACGCAGGTATTTCACGTCTCTCATCTGAAAGCTCAGTCCAAAGTCGATCAACTTCGGGATGAGTCGTTCGTCGAGCAGAATGTTCTCTCCTTTCAAATCTCCATGGTATACACCTTTCTCGTGACACAACATCAACGCAAGGAGAATCTCCCTGAACAGACTCACCTTCTGAATCCACCACAAAACGTCGCGGCTTTCTGCGCACCCTGTATCATCTCTGAAGACTGCAGCTGTGTCTCGAGAGCGAAGGAACTGTTTCAGATTGCGTCCTGGGGAAACCACTTCCATCACTATGCACACACTCTCCAGCTGCTTGCAATACGTCAGGCCATACACCGCGGCGAAGTTCCTGTAGCCCCAGAAAACTCTCATGGTGCGGGCCTCCCTGTCAAGATCCTCTCTCGTGACCACAGCTGACAAAGCGATCCGCTTCACCTGACAAAGCGATTCGCAGGCTCAGTAATATCAGAGCCTGTCGACTTTTCCAGCAACACTCCGTGGAATCTTCCCAGCCTCTTGACTCCCTTGAACTCGATGGTTCTTGCGCTCATGTTGCCGTGGGATATCTCCAACTTCTTCACTCCTTTGAACTCGTTGGCGTTCGCACTCATATCTATGTGCTCTCTGTGACGAAGAACAATGCCCTTGTAAATGGAACCAAAACCACCTTCGCCAATGACCTCAAATTTACCACTACCCTGCCCTACTCCTTCGATCAGCTTCAAGCTTTGCAGCTCGTAAGAACTTCGATCTTCCACCTGCAGGAGCTCCAGGGCCGTCACATCTAACGGCAAAACCTGCACAATGTTACACTTCATCAATTCGAACTCAGAATTAACCCCTCAGTGCCCTTGAAGAATAAAATGGAAAGGGCACTCCATAGATACTTCCTATGCGCATCCAAACTATCCCATCTGCTGTAGGTCAAAATTTCGTCTTTCTATTGGTATACAGCCCTTCCCCCTCAGCCCTTACACGATTCTTTTTAGGTTTAATAAGCTATAGCAATGGACACTTTTGTCCTCATGGACAATAAGGAGTCAATTTGCTGTTTATTTCCAAGAAAACACGCTTCTACTCCATGCTATTAAACCGATGTGTACACAAAGAGCTGGTCAAAGCGCCCAAATGAAAGGAAGGACATGACTTACTGAATAGGAATACATGTTGAATCGCAATGATTGTAACAGGTATGCGGCTAGTGAGGGTCACAATGACGGAAGTCTGGGATCAGAGGACACGCAGTACTCAATCAAATTCCCGCTTCAGCATCAAAGGTAGACTGATCTCGTAAACTAGCCAGAAGGCAGAGTAATTACTGATACTTCAGTGAAGTTCACGCTTGATCATCTTCACAACACCTCAAATTTAGCAGTGACAAACTTTGCCATCAATCCCACTTTCTAGTTCCAAATACATCAAAATGGACGGTCCTAAGAAACAACTCTAGGTTTAGGGTTTAGGGTTTAGGGTTTAGGGTTACATGTGTGTTCCCGATAAAGTGACATACTTTTTTAGGGATTTTGAGGTGACCTACCCCCCCATTGTTGATGGTTGTGATTCCGAAAATGTAAAAACATTTCCCTAATCTTACTTCATTTGGGAGATATAGGTGAGTTGACTTTGAATTTTGTGGTTGACTTTTTTGATATTTAAGGAATTCGGTAATTTTGAGATGACGCACCCCCCCATTTTAGGGCATTGTGAATCTAATGGTGTATTTAGTTTTTCTAAATATGGCTTGGTTTGGATGTTATGGAAGGTTTGATAATTATTTAGGGTGATGTATAAAATCTTCTATTTTTGGAATTTAGATGTTTTGAAGAGTCGTACCCCCCCATTTTCGAGGGTTGTGATTTCAATGGTGTCAAAACATTTCCCAAATCGGTCTTCATTTGAGAGATATGAAAGGTTTGACTTTCATTATTGTTGTTGACTTTGGGGGATAATGACTTTGAAAGTTACTATTTTTAAAGTGTTGATATATCTACCCCTACTAATTTAGACATGAAGAATTCATTGGTAGTGTTAGATTTTGGTTTAGGATTTAGGGTTTAGGGTTTAGGTATTTAGTATTTAGGGTTCAGGGTTTAGGTATTCAGTACTTAAAGTTTAGGGTTTAGGGTTTAGGATTATAGATTTAGGGTTTAGGGTTTAGGGTATGATGAAGAAGTATAAGGGTTTAGGGTTATAGGGGTATCCCCGAAAAATTGACATACTTATTTTGGGCTGAAATTTTGTGTACTCCCCCATTTGTGACTATTGCGTATCCAATGGTGCAAAAAACCACCCTAATAATATCACAGATTGCGAGATATAGCAACTTGGACTTTATTGGGGTGAGTTGACTTTCTTTATTTGATATCATTTACAAGTTTTAACTTGACCTACCCCCCTATTCGTGGGCATTGTGAATCCAATGGTGGTATTTGTTTTTGGAATTGAGTTTAGGGTTGGTTGCTGTAAGCGTTTCAAAAGTGGCTTTTATAGTTGTTATCTTTGTGAGTTTGAGGAATTAGGAAGATTGGAAGGTACGTACCCCCCCATTTTCGAGGGTTGTGAACACATTGGAGTAATAAAAAGCCCAAACATAGGGCTTTTTTTGGAAGATATGGCCGGTTTGACCATTTAAACCACCGAAGTTGACTCTTTAGAGGCTTAAGGGTTTAGGGTTTAGGGTTAAGGGTTAAGGGTTAAGGGTTAAGGGTTAAGGGTTTAGGGTTTAGGGTTTAGGGTTTAGGGTTTAGGGTTTAGGGTTTAGGGTTTAGGGTTTAGGGTTTAGGGTTTAGGGTTTAGGGTTTAGGGTTTAGGGTTTAGGGTTTAGGGTTTAGGGTTTAGGGTTTAGGGTTTAGGGTTTAGGGTTTAGGGTTTAGGGTTTAGGGTTTAGGGTTTAGGGTTTAGGGTTTAGGGTTTAGGGTTTAGGGTTTAGGGTTTAGGGTTTAGGGTTTAGGGTTTAGGGTTTAGGGTTTAGGGTTTAGGGTTTAGGGTTTAGGGTTTAGGGTTTAGGGTTTAGGGTTTAGGGTTTAGGGTTTAGGGTTTAGGGTTTAGGGTTTAGGGTTTAGGGTTTAGGGTTTAGGGTTTAGGGTTTAGGGTTTAGGGTTTAGGGTTTAGGGTTTAGGGTTTAGGGTTTAGGGTTTAGGGTTTAGGGTTTAGGGTTTAGGGTTTAGGGTTTAGGGTTTAGGGTTTAGGGTTTAGGGTTTAGGGTTTAGGGTTTAGGGTTTAGGGTTTAGGGTTTAGGGTTTAGGGTTTAGGGTTTAGGGTTTAGGGTTTAGGGTTTAGGGTTTAGGGTTTAGGGTTTAGGGTTTAGGGTTTAGGGTTTAGGGTTTAGGGTTTAGGGTTTAGGGTTTAGGGTTTAGGGTTTAGGGTTTAGGGTTTAGGGTTTAGGGTTTAGGGTTTAGGGTTTAGGGTTTAGGGTTTAGGGTTTAGGGTTTAGGGTTTAGGGTTTAGGGTTTAGGGTTTAGGGTTTAGGGTTTAGGGTTTAGGGTTTAGGGTTTAGGGTTTAGGGTTTAGGGTTTAGGGTTTAGGGTTTAGGGTTTAGGGTTTAGGGTTTAGGGTTTAGGGTTTAGGGTTTAGGGTTTAGGGTTTAGGGTTTAGGGTTTAGGGTTTAGGGTTTAGGGTTTAGGGTTTAGGGTTTAGGGTTTAGGGTTTAGGGTTTAGGGTTTAGGGTTTAGGGTTTAGGGTTTAGGGTTTAGGGTTTAGGGTTTAGGGTTTAGGGTTTAGGGTTTAGGGTTTAGGGTTTAGGGTTTAGGGTTTAGGGTTTAGGGTTTAGGGTTTAGGGTTTAGGGTTTAGGGTTTAGGGTTTAGGGTTTAGGGTTTAGGGTTTAGGGTTTAGGGTTTAGGGTTTAGGGTTTAGGGTTTAGGGTTTAGGGTTTAGGGTTTAGGGTTTAGGGTTTAGGGTTTAGGGTTTAGGGTTTAGGGTTTAGGGGTTTGGGTTTAGGGTTTAGGGTGTTGGGTGTGTAGGTGTTAGGGGTTAGGGGTGAGGGTGGTAGGGGGGGTTGGGGTAGGGTTTAGGGTTGAGGGTTGTGGGTGAGGTGGTCGGAGGACGGGGTGTCATCACTGCGTAGTCTCGCAGG